>JADKLZ010001913.1:29038291-29055789 GCA_021533235.1 Biomphalaria straminea
CTGGCTTAGACTAAACAACGATTTTCACGCGATTATATTTCGACAAAAACAACATATAAATAAACAATATTACTGACGTAAATCAGCGCTATTCAGACTCTATAGGGTTGGGTATTTTTTTTTTATATTATATCGATTTGAATATAATAATAGGAAATTGTGAAAGAAAGCGTTTTTAGTAACTAAACTTTGTTACAAGGAAGTAACTGTTGACATTATAGCGTTATCCTGTAATTAAGCATTTACCACCTGTAGTATTATGTACAGACAAAGACAAAGGCTTAGCCCTCGGCACCAAAATTAGATTGATGCGCTCCCTGGTCATGGCCACATTTCTATATGCTTGTGAGTCTTGGACGCTGACTGCAGAGCTAGAGAGGAGGATCCTAGCAATGGAAATGAGATGCTACAGAAGGATCCTAGGCATCACATTTAAAGACCGCATCACAAATCAAGAGATCAGAGACAGGGTTACGGCAGCGATCGGACCCCATGATGACCTGCTAAATACTGTGTATGGCCATGTAACAAGATCCTCGGGACTCGCAAAGACCTTCCTCCAGGGAACAGTACCAGGAAAAAGAAAAAGAGGCAGACAGAGAAAGCGGTGGGAAAACAGCATCAAAGAATGGACAGGCCTACCATTGAACGAGGTTTTAATCAGGGCAAAGGATAGAGAGGAATGGAGAAAGATGGTCCACAAGTCTTGCTTGGTGTCCCAACGGTCCACCAGACTAAGGGATAGGTAACAGGTAACAGGGTAACAGTATTATGTACAAAGCCTATATCAGCTCATTGTGCTGTGAAGTAAAAAGTTTGTACACGTTATTTCCCAGACTTCCAAGCTCGGATCAAGCTGAAATTTCGCATTTCTTTTTCTTTTACCTGACAACACAAGAATAAATAAATTAAAAAAAACAAAACAATTAGTTAACTTTAGGTAATTTATTATTTGGTTTGGTATGTCGAACACCGGAGCAATTCCAGCTACTACTGCCTCAGCGTGGCGCTCCGGTGGAAACGTCCATGTAGGGAAATGGATAGGCGAAATGTGGTAGCGAACATAGCCCTCGGAGAGCTTCCACAGACACGGTGGAGACACTGTTCATTGCACGTGGTAGGGATGCAACTAAAGGCTCACCAGTAAGTCCGAAACCCCCAGCGATTCGTTCCCTAACGGGGGCCATACGCTCTGTGATGCGCCCTCGCACGGGTTCGTTGGGACAGCATAGGAATAAGAGGGGCCCCCACGCGGCTCGGCTTCCGCCCTCGCACAGGAGGTGGGAATTTGTGCGGGGCTCAAGGGGGTCGGGTGCAGCGACACACCGGGTGTGATAAATTTGCACTTCGGATAAGGTGGGACCTCTGACAGAGTGTCGGGTGAAGAGCCGGACGCTCATCCTGGCCACGGGTAAAATCCTTCCCTTGGTCAAAGGGGCATAAAAGGGAGCTCGCTCTTATGCTCTCGCCCCTTATGGACATCAGTAATCGGTATGTCGAACAAGGGAAAGGAATTGAAATTTACTGAAGTGGTGGCACAAGCTGAATTAGTTCCCCTTATAGGTCGCCGCTCAAAAATGAAACAAACATATACAATCCTTTTTTTTTTTTTACATAATAAGTATTTCACTAGTAGAGTTGTTAGGACGTCGGTGCGAGAAGGAGTGAGCCAGGAGTTCAAATTTCAGGTCGCCCCGCCCACATTTTTTAAAGTATTTCTGTTCAAAACCAATAACTGTAAAATCCACCCAGATATCACTTTCTTTCTTCCTCCTTCATAGTGTATTAAGAAAGCTAAAAGCATGAAATAGCGTTAAACAAAAGCAACTGGTAAAGACATTATTAATCGCACAAATGTATAGTTGTTGATCTAGATCTAATAAAAATTTAATTACGTAACAGGCATTACTGTTCCGAACTGATAGAATTACACTCCAAACAAGTTTTCTTTTTTTTTAAATCATTTTTTGTGTTGTTTTTTTCTTTTGTATCCCTATAAATTAGTTACTTTTAATTAATATTTATTTTTCGGCCACTTTACCATTTTATCACTTACGAAACATACAATTTAACTAAATGGCACTACTTCGAGATCTATACTATATTAATAAGAAGAAAGCTGGGGAAATGACAAGCGAAGTCTGGTGGACTCTCGAGGCGTGAATCGATTTTATTGACATTAATTTTTTTTTTCACCCTGTGACTTTTGTCATACCTGCTATCTCAAGTGTGAATCAGCAATCAATAAAAGGCGTGTCCTTTTCTACATGTTATTCAACAATCATTATGTTTTGTTAGTCTGCGTTGCTTCCTGCTGGCGCTACAATACCCGGATGTGGATTCTGTGCAGCTGGTGACGATCCCTTGACGTAACGCTTTGTATTATGTATTTGTAATGTTTTTTGCATAAATACATATCCTCTTTGACTAAATCAGATTTATATACACTTATAAAGAGTACACATTTATACACTGTTCCACGGATGTTAAATTAACAGAAGAGACAATAAACCTTCACAAATTATGTTATAGAAACATAAAAAATAATACATTAAAAAATTGGGGGGGGGGGGGGGTTTACAGTTTCTGACTTAGAGACAGTCATAAGCATAAATAAATATAGACTGGCCGATAAAAGAGTTTTATGAAATGTAAATTTGTGACTTGCAATTTTGTGTGCTTTATTTACGTCTATGAGTTTTGTTAAATCTCAAGGACTGAAGATCATGCCATTTTTCAATTTTTCAGAATTCGGAAATCCGAATACAATAGATATACATGTTTTCAAATTACATGAAGTTATATCCTTTTTCCAGTCTATATTTATTTGTGTCCATTGAGACAGTATTGTAGCAAAAACAAAAATAAAACAACGTCTTTCATAAGTCAATTCTAAATTTTGTTTTTCCAAAAAAAAGGTAAAAATAAATAATCACGTAGAACAATGGTAATAAGTGATAGTAAATACTTCTTCCTGCGAAAAAAAAAAGTTATTTTGATATACAGTTTCCAAAGACAAAAATCAAGTTTTATCACAAGTAATAATACAAGTAGTAAATACGTCATGTACATCATAAGATATAGACTCCTTCCATCACAATGTATACATCCTAATAATACAAAGTAACTCTTCTGAGCAGAAGATACTTAAACATGACTAATGCAGACATTTTGATAGCTTGTTGATTTCTTCTTACCGCCATTATCACAGAGTAGTGCACAATCACTAGTCTCAACGGCTTTGGTTTTAGGTTTTGATTGATTGATACGTTTAATATGGACTATTATTGCGACGATGACACAAAGTACAACAACACAGGAAGCTCCAAGTACAAAGCTGTAGTCAAACTTCGATCCTAGAAAGCTAGTTTCATTAAAACGGAGAGCTCTATTGGATGCTTCTTCCGGTGGGCTTGTCATTTCTTCGTGTGTCATGATGTCAGAAGTGAGTTTCGTTGCAGAATTAGATCTAGTTTTTAATGTTGGTTTCTTTAACGAGATGGGGCATTGAGAATCGCAGCGTTTTTCTGTCGCATAATGTGGGTCAACGAAATACAATTTGGTAAAGGCGGGCTTTCTCCAGACGAGATTCACACACGCTGACAGGCAATTGTCACCCTGCAACAATGGGGCGGTCAGTTCCAGTCTTAACGAGCATACATCGAAAGAGGGCGTGCAATGAAAATGAATCCCATCTCCATGCTTATCAATAGTACACGCCATTTGTTTAGGGGTTACTGACGCGGAGGAAATATTTTCAAAGTAACTTCTGCTAGCAGAGTTGATTTGGTAGACATCTCCGCGAAGTGTTCCGGTTGCGTTGCAGACGAACAGTGGACAATCGCAAAGGCAGGTCATAAATCTGAAACATACAAAAACAAATTCTTTTTACTTACATGAGATCAGGTCGTCTCACGTACTTGTTCTACATCTTTCATTCACTGATACTTAAACTAAGCCTAGCTTTAATTAAGTATTGTATTATAGCAGTATTCACCAAACTTGTTCTTTAACGGAACACCTCGCAAAGTCTGAGTATTTAGCGGAACACTTTGCTTTTTTTTTTTAGAGAGATTCATTCAAGTGGTGGCCTACCTGAGTCAGGTGTCCAAATGGTTCGAGACTTCGTCCCTTTAATGAACCATGTGACCAGAGAAAGGCTTTTATCAGCCTACCAGCTAATTATTCCAGTTTGTTCGAGGAACATTTTTTTCAGTTTGTTCGAGGAACATTTTTTCAGTTTGTTCGAGGAACATTTTTTTTAGTTTGTTCGAGGAACATTTTTTCAGTTTGTTCGAGGAACATTTTTTCAGTTTGTTCGAGGAACATTTTTTCAGTTTGTTCGAGGAACATTTTTTCAGGCCTCGCGGAACGCAAGGGTTCCGCGGAACAGGGTTTAGGAAACACTGCATTCTGTTAACTCTTTCTCTCCGTAATTATTTAACACATTCTGGTGGAATCGACGTTGACATCGTCAACTAGGAGAGAAAGAGTTAAGGATGAGAAGAGAATTTTATCTCTAGGTCTGAAAAGGAATTTTAGTTCTTCATCAGAAGAAAAACTCCAGAGAAAAAAAAAAGCAAGGCTAATGACACTAGCTCCAGCGGGAATAACCTGCCCAGTGTGCAGCCGAACATTCCGGGCTCGCATACGTCTCACCAGCCACCCCAGGAGGCACAAAAGCCCAGTGCAAAGCCCTCAGCCCCCTGGATGATATTATTATTATAGCTTTTATATAGCGCTACTTTTATGCTTATAGCATGCTCAGAGCGCTTTGGTCCAATCTCATTTGTGGACCGGTGGGGGGGAGGGGGTATCTAGGAATTGGTTTCCCGTGCTGCCTTTGGGCGCTCAGTAAATACAACTCTGCCCGAGTCGGGTGTCGAACCTCGAGCCCCCTTCTAGGTAGCCAAGCAAGCCAAGCTCAAGCTTAGCCTCTCGACCACGCTGTTATCATCGAACCACGGTGGACGAACTACATATAAATATAAAAACAACGCTATGCCTAAAAAAAAAGTTGCTATTAATAAGAAACATTGCTCTAAAACAACCATTCCTTTATTGAACTATTTTTTATCACTTTGAAATAAGTTCTGTACAAATTTTTAGCTAAAATTGAAATAGGTTATTAAAAAATAGATTTTTAGAAAGATTAATTTCGTATCTCCCACCTGTCAATAACATTAAAACCAAAAAAAAACTTTTAAATTATCAAATTAATATATACTTACTGATGAAAATAGTTTTCGTTGAAACCTATACTTCTCATGTCTATACTGTATTGTAAACTTAACACAGGCTTGAAGTCTTCCTTCATGGTAGAATGGCCGCTGATATATTTTCCCGCGCAAACGAAAAGCAAGCAGAAGATGAGATTACTCCTCATGAATGTTATAGAAATCATTGTTTTGTTAGTTATTTAGTTGTTGGTTGTGATAATTTGGTTGGAACAAACATTTGACTTAAAATCTCTCTGTAAGAGATCTAAGTGCCTGGATTTTCTGAAGAGACATTTAACATTATGAAAGCTTTCTCTTGAGAATGTT
Source organism: Biomphalaria straminea (assembly GCA_021533235.1). Lineage (NCBI taxonomy): Eukaryota > Metazoa > Mollusca > Gastropoda > Planorbidae > Biomphalaria > Biomphalaria straminea. The sequence continues at coordinate 29,043,838 of JADKLZ010001913.1, forward strand.
TTCAAGTGTACTGTTTGACCAATACAAATCAGGACAACAGATTAACGTCTGACATCAACTTTGAAACCGGAAGATGTAACTCTTAGTAGATTTCATAGTTTGCCAGCTTTTGTTTGTCTGCAGGTTAATTAAGGAAATTGAAACTTCGGCTTTGAAGAGTTAGTCACTGTATTGAAAGTTCAAATATTATGTTGAAGACACACTTATCTGGTACTTGTTTTAATATAATTATCAAAGATAAAACACATACCTACACAAACAATCTCTTGCATTTATTAGTGCTAAACACAGTTTTAATTACTTGGACATATATAAATAATTCCAGTTTTAGTTTCAGTACTATTTTGATCGATACTGTCCACACCGGTCTCAAGATGAACATAGTAATTACGGACACCTATCCTGGGAGACACCTGCATGCTAAAGGTGATCTTCTTAGGTGAGATTAAAGGAGGATGACGTAACAGGGGTGCCCGCCTCCCCGTCAGCGCTATAAAGATCAACTCATGTGTTATTTCACCCACATTGACATAGATGGCCCATGAAAGGGACAGTTGGAGATCTCTAACAAAAGTTCACGGAACACACATTGGAGAGCCAAAGGAATGCCATTATTAAAGGCAAGCTCAGAAGACAAAAACTTAAATAGACCGCCGGGGGACGACGGCTTTGGCTGCAGGAGATGTGGAAGAATATTCAGGTCTCAACTGGATTACGAAGTCATGTGAAACAATGCACTCAGCCTTAATCTTCGAAATCAAAGACATTGCGGTAACATTTCTATTATTATTTTTATCTATTTTGATTTCTATTTTTCAAAATCAATTAAATAGTTACCATACAGTAGTTAAAACACTTTTTGTCTGTCTTCTGTGTTTCATTATATTTTTATCGAAACACAGATTCAACTACCATAAATTATTTACAAACTGTTCTCAATTTTCTACGAAATGTATATTGAAACATCATTCCATTTCCAATTTGGGAAACCCATTGTGTAATTACAGAAGACAAAGCCGCATTACTTGTAAAAAACCCAATAAACTAACATTGCGTTACTAGACATAGGCATACTCATTGAAGGATAAATGTAAAAGTTCGCCATTAAGACACTTCCTATCATCTGTTTCTTCGTCCAACGGTTAGCAGGGCGCCATGTGGCCTGCAAGTAAAGTCAGGTACCCATTAAAGTTGAGTGGACTCAGGGCATCCCCCCCCCCCAAAAAAAAAAAAAAACGAAATTCAAAATTCCAGTCCCAGTTATTTTTCATATTTATGGTCAATGTCAGCCGGTCAAGACCTCCATTAGCCGGTCTTCTGGTTACTCCTAACTACGCATTAATCTATTCTTAGTTTGATTGTGCATAAACAGCAAGTAGGCAACGTATTTAAATCATTAGCAGCACTGCGTTAGATGTACATATTTTCCACATTAGCAGCACAATAGCCGTGCTGTTTTTTTTTTGTTTTTTTTATATTGCATCCTGAGCAGAAATGGTTAATGAATGAACAATACATGTGTAATACTTCAGAAAACAATAGAAGAAAAACGCTTGACACACAATAGCAGGAAATAAATTGTCAGTGTTGTTGTTTTCTTGTAAATTTCTTAACCTTTGAACTATTCAGATTCATCGTAGTATTTGAGACAACCGTATCACTAAGGCTGACATCACTTTTAATGGCCTTCGAACGAGAGTCTTGGACCCTGACTGCAGAGCTAGAGAGGAGGATCCTAGCAATGGAAATGAGATGCTACAGAAGAATCCTAGGCATCACATTTAAAGACCGCGTCACAAACCAGGAGATTTCAGAAAGGGTTACTGCAGCAATCGGACCCCATGATGACCTGCTAACTACTGTGAATAAACGAAAGCTTAAAATCTATGGCCATATAACAAGATCTTCGGGACTCGCAAAGACCTTCCTCCAGGAAACAGTACCAGGAAAAAGAAGAAGAGGCAGAAAGAGAAAGCGATGGGAAGACAACATAACAGAATGGACGGACCTACCAATGAAGGAAGTTCTAATCAAGGCAAAGGATAGAGAGGAATGGAGAAGGACTGTCTACAAGTCTTGCTTGGTGCCCCAAAGGTCCACCAGACTAAGGGAAAGGTAACAGGGTAACAGGTAAATGAGAGTATAGCGGAATAGAACTCTTAGCTTAACAACGAAAGGAAACGTCTATAAAGCAGTGGTTCTCAACACTCTGTTGTATGGATCTGAGATCTGGGTGCTTTATCAAAGGCATCTAGGCACCTTTGCTCCATAAAGGGCATACGTTTGTAAGGGTACCTCACTAATAACAATGTTCTGCCTGCAGCTGCACGATGCTTATAGTGCTTATAGTATTTAAAGCTATTTTGAAATTTTAAATGAAAATTTTCTGAAAATTGTTCAAATTATGACCACTTCAAAAACGTTAAGCTTAAATTAAGTGAATTTATATATGTATATATATATATATATATATATATATATATATAACACTATTGCATACATCGAAAGCCAAAGAAACACAGTTATATATACACTTACAAAATCAATGCGTAAAACAGAAAAAAACAAAACTTTATTTCACACTAAATCGTAACACTTTTAAACATGCAAAACATAACATTATATAGCATATCATTACAAAACACTACATACGGGTACTGTACGGATACAATAGAAATTCCAGAATGTAGACTCCATAGCATACAATATATAGCGTTTTACACGTTTATAGTAGACTAATGAATAATTCTTTATTGCACGTATCAGTTTACCCCGTAGAGACCCAAAATCTTTCATAGCATACAATACATAGGCCCTACAAGCTGATTGATTATATTGATACAAAAATAATCAAGTTTAAATCTTGAATGATAGACATAATCGGTACATTATGAATGCAGATACTGATTCAATTATGAGTTAAAATCAGAAGTTTCTATCAATTGTTAAGTGACGATGAAAACACACATACACACACACTTTTCAAGATTTTTCTTCAAATATACAATTTAAAAAGTTAAAAAAAAAACAACTTTTCTAAGTCAAAATAAAGTATTACAATTCACGACTACTATTTGACTAAGATAAAGACATTTGACATAACTAAAGAGAAAAATGTGCCTTAACAGCTTATTGTCAGCAGTATTCTCACACTCACAGAATCAAAGTTCACATAAGCACAAATACGATAAGACACATAATTACATATGTATGTTAAAACATTTAAGTATATTAGATCTATGACATGCATTACCCTTACTGATATAGCTTGGGTTTATGCTTAGTGTTTGGGCTACCTTAAAAACAACGCGTGTCAGGAAGAAATCGGAAGGTATCAGCTTCTACTGCCAATGCAAAGAGTAATTGAGAAAGAGAGAGAGAGAGAGAGAAATATAGAGGATATGGTTGTAAGTGAGCGTGTGTGTGTGAAAGAGTGGAAAAGAGAGAGAGAGAAGAGAGAAAAAAAGACTGTTATATGTGTCTGTGTCTGTCAGTGAGGGAGAGAGAGAGAGAGGTAGAGCTCTGTAACAATATTAATTGGTTTATTAAAATATATTTTCCTTTGACAATGACATTTTTTCACATCCCAAATGACACTGTTCATTGCTGTATGTTATTTGTTTTCAAGCAGCTAAACTTTGTTCTATGACTTTGATATAGAACATGCACTTTTTTTTTTCAATTTATAATTTATGCAAAGGTCAAAGTTTACCATCACCGTCTGCTTTTATATTTTTACTCGAACGACGCTCCTCATTCTCGGCCTTTGATGTTGCCTCTTTTGATTCAGCAGTGGTGCCCCTTTTCTGAGACTTGTCAAGTTCAGACAGCTCCACAAAACCAATAGGAGAGACTTGGCTGTTGTCGGCGATACGCAGCTCGTCACTGGGGTCTTCTTCGCGCAGAAATTTCGAGGATCTTTTCTCGACCTGGTCGTGTTGATTGGATAGAGTTTTAGATCCCTTCTTTTTATTTTGACGTCGAATGCTGCACAGCAGGACGATGAGGGCTATTAATGAAATGAGAAGTATGGCACCTACAACGCCAACGATGATCCAAATAAATATAGGAACTCGGGCGACGGCTTCACCGACAGTCTCGTCGTCATCTCTCTCGCAGACGTCCCCGCAGATTCTTTGTACTACTTCTGGGTCGTGACCGAATTCGGTGACCTGTGAGGCGTCCCACAGGAAGATGGCGGATATGTCGTTGCTAGAAAGCTTGCAGGCATCGAAGGTGTCAGCGCAGGTGAGATTAGACCGCGTGCAGAGGACTTCCCCCTTTTCTTGAATGTAGCGTTGGTCTTGCAAGGCGCACCTGAAGATATACTTGGATGGATCGCTAGACTTCTCAGATACTGTCAGATTCGCTGTGTGGACGTAGTCCGAACCGTAGACATATTCCGTTTCTGTAGCACACCGTGTTGTTTTCTCGTCATTTAAACATTCAAGCCATCTGAAAGAAAAAGAAACAAGTAGTAACGACGTAGGTCTAAACTAGGTGGAAGCCAATGTCTATATTTATTCATCTGGTGTTCTACAGTTGTAGTCAAAATGAATTTTCATTTTTTTTTTTACCAATAAAATTATCTTATTTTAATATAGATAATACATACATAAGGAAGAAATATTGACATGGACCCTTCAATTCGACAACATCGGACAATACCAAGGGAACAGACCACTAGAATCACGAGACCATCCAGATCCCGCTAAAGAATCTTTTTGATTAGTTGTGTTTCGCCAGCATTTATATTAGGATTATTTGCATTATAAATACCTTACAATCTAGTTATTGTAATAGGATTATCTTTATTCGTGTGCCTCTTCGGCTTATCGAGACCATTCGTAATAGAATGTAGCCAGCACAACAACCAACCTCCTTTACTTTCTTCAACTAAAGTCTAGTACCAATTAGAGTTGGGCAGACTCAGGGGCTTCCTAAAAATCCCGAAATAAAAAAAATCTTATTCTTCACAGAGATTCGAACTCCAGACTTCTCGTTTCGAAATCCAAGCGCTTTATCTAATAGCCAACATTCTCCCAGTTTATTAAAATATATAAATTATAAATAAATTATAGCTTTTATATTGTACTACTTTCATGCTTACAGCTTGCTCAGAGCGCTATGGTCCTGACTCATTTGTGGACTAATGGGGGTAGGGGGTATCTGGGAGAAGGTTTTCCTGTGCTGCTTTTAGGAGTTCAGTAAACACAACACTGCTCGAGTCTGGCTATCGATCCTTCGAGACCCCTTCTTAGGTAGCCAAGTTAAGCCAAGTTCAAGCTTTCTAAGACTCTCGAGCACGCTTCCTAACTCGTTGTTATATTATTTAGCTACAAATTAGTTTAGAAAATAGATTGTTTTTTTGCTATGCTTTTACGTGACTAGAACATAGTCATTTAGGACGTTTTAGATTATACAAGGTTCTATACTTACGATGCCAATAGATCTTCGTCGAACTGAATGGTGAATCCGTGCCAAGGCTGCTCTGTCACAGTCAGGTTGAGAACCACTCCTTTGAGATAGTTGATAATTTTGCCATTTTTCTTGTCCGTTGTCACGCCTGCGTTCATGGGATTTGCTGTAGTTGTAGTTGGCAAGGCAGACGTTGTGTTCACTTCTGATGTAGCTGTGACATTATTGGTATCGGCAGCATCTGTATTGACAGAAGTGTTCTGGGAAGCAGTGATACTTAGAACTATTAGGAGGACCAAGCACTGCATCATTTTACTCAATCCGGAGGTAGCCATCCTTGCTTGTTTTAGATATTCACCTACATAAATAAACAAGGAAAATATATCATTAAAATAATAAAAAAAAGAGACATATCCCAGGAAAAAGAACTTCACATTTTACAGACATAAATCTCAATAATGTAAAATTTATTTCCCTTTTTGGATTTCAAATATGAAATAGCACTTTTTAGTTAAATAGTTTTTTTATCATTGATTCATTTTTGTTACGAATAATAAATACTTGTGCAAAGTTTCAACTTAATCCTAGGGTAACAAGTAGAAGAAAGAACGTCCTCAGAATTAGTACCAGACAGACAGAGAGAAATAGTTGGTATGGTATGAGCTTTATAAAATACGATTTACTAAATATAAACGCCTCAAGTTACCAGCAGTGGTTTAGCGACCATTTTAGGAATGGATTCAATGAGATCTGGCTGTTACCAGTCGCTGCTACGGGCCAACGGGGTCATTGCAAGTTATTGTTTTTATTATATTATCTTATCTTATCTTAAATGTTACAGACGTTACTTCAAAAAAGAAGAGGATTATGTCATACGCGTTGTGCATGTAGTCATGCATATTAACCAATGACTTAAATTCTGCCAAATTATTCTATTAGAGAAGACGATCTTGATTGCCTTGAAACTATTTCATATAAAATGTGTTACAGAAGTTATAACGTCTTACATGTTTCTTACGTGTGTTGTTATGAGGTTACATAGAGGATTTTCTCCTACGTTACCGTCCACGTGCTGAAGTTGGAACAAAGGCAGAGGAGAAACCGACATGGTTTTGAGCCCTAGTCAACGAGTACGTTGCTACGACTTTAGAAGCAAGCTTCTGTTAAGAACAGTATATAAGGTCATGTAGAAACTATAATAAGTGTGTTTAAAGCGGTCCCTCCCCCCTCCCCAAACACACTTCTAGTTTATTTTAGACAAATTGGACTCTGGAACTTGGACACGGACCTTGAAAACGGCTCTAAAGATTTACCTAGAAATCTGACAGTGTATGTATAACTTTGGAAAAATAAATACTACACGATTCTTCTTCTTCTTCTTCTTCGTTCTCATTGTTATGTTGGAGGGTTCAGATGACTACACCAATATAGGAGATGGACTGCGCAGTGGTTTCCAAATCAGGGAGCTCTCCATATAGTTCTCATTGTTATGTTGGAGGGTTCAGATCACTACACCAATATCTGAGATGAACTGCGCAGTGGTTTCCAAGTCAGGGAGCTCTCCATATAGTTTTCTTTCAATGGGGGTGTTTCGGGGCCAGTGTCTTATGCGGGCCTCTTGGTAAAGAGCGTAGTGTTGGAGGACATGGTCGGCATTCTCTGGAGGCACTCCACATGGGCAGATGTCACTGGTTCCAATACTACACGACGAAACTCTGGTTTGACCGTTATAAATTTTCATAACATAATCATCTAATTATCTAAAACTAAATTTGGTCTATTTAGAACACGCATCAGTGTTAATCTCCACATGGTTACACAAAAGTGTGGAATAAAGAAAATAAACGTTATGGAAAAATCTGAGAATCATTCTATATAGACACCATTATCAGGACATTTTAAATTAAACTGTTAAATTTTTAGTCACATCGAGCTTAGTTGATTTTTATTTGTTTGAGACTTTTTTTAACCACATGTCAAGTGTTAATTTACCTAATTTATTTCTGTGTGAGTTAACTTGTCTTAACTTTGACGCATTCAATTTGTTTATGTATAACTCCGATAAATAAAGAAATAAAGTCTATTTCAATGTTTTCTCCGCTGTCTGAATGTGCAAGTTTTCAACATGTGAAGTCTGGTAAAAGTCAATGTTTTCTATATAGGTGAAAACCTTCAAAATTGTGACACCTAGCCCCCATCGTCCCCTACATATATAATACTTATATACATTTTTTTCAATATTTATAGCTCCATTAATGATTTCTTTTTTAACGTGAATTCGCGCATTCGCTTTACTTTAAACATTATTATTTTCTTTGTTTCTAATGCACAATATCACTGACTACATCAGCATTACGCAAATTAAGACCCGCGGACAGCGGGTAATATCTGTCTAGTGTATATATATATATATATATATTATTGTAGATTAGTTTAAATATCCGTATTCTTTTACTAAATGTTTTTGAAATATGAGCTTTCATTACATCTTCAGTAAATCTCATATTTATGAAACATTACGTATACAATTATATATAACTTTCTTGTTTCTGTTATTTTTAGTCTAAAGTAGGGCTTTCTTTGAGACGGTACGCATCGGTACGGCGTACCGGCACCATTATGAAAAAAAACAAACTTTTCTTGTATATTAACGTATATTATTATTTTTAGTAGTTAAAAGTTAAATACCGGCACCTAATCACTGAGTACCGGCACCTATTTTATTATTTTTTTTTACAAAAAAAGTACTGGTCTAAATAATTACCTTTACTGAAAGTGTATTCAAATTTCAATTATTTTTCAGATTAGTACGAAACAGTTGTAAATAGTTCAAACAGCTTTTTGTTAGTAAACCGTGGCATATCTTTTATAGAGTTTGATAAATGTCGCTGGTCATCAGTTGATGATGTAAGCCTCGTGTTATAATTAAATCAACAAACAATTAGGTCATGATGACTTCAGTCCAGACGGAGTTACTCATTGAGCGTGACGTAAACTGAAAGATACTTGAAATAAAGACGAGCAAAATGATGCTACTAATTATAGGTATATCTTGTTGTTTATACTTTCGACAACAAGACAAATCATAGAGAAATTATTTTATTTAACTTGATAATATGCTTCGAATATTCCTTCAGAAACCTCCTAGTCCAAACCTTGTAGTCTAAACCTCCTAGTCCAAACCTTGTAGTCTAAACCTTCTAGTCCAAACCTCCTAGTCCAAACCTCCTAGTCCAAACCTTCTAGTCCAAACCTTGTCGTCTAAACCTCCTAGTCCAAACCTCCTAGTCCAAACCTTTTAATCGAAATTTTCAGCATTACGGCAGGTTTGACGGTGGGCAGGATTCGAACTCAGTACCACCGAGACAAGAGTTTAGCACCCGTACCACGTTACCAGACAACCATTAGGTGATTAAATGATTTTAAAATGGATTCAAGTGTTTCGCAATCAGGTAAAGGGAAATAATTCGCAAATGATTACTTGCCGCTTAGAAACTATCTTTCTTTGTGTTGTAAGGAAGACTTCGTTAGATGACTGTGGACAAGGTTTTATAAACTACCTTCTATTCTTGTTAATTCTGTTCTTACAATCTGTTGTACTTAAAATTGTTACTTTCTGACTCTCGTGAGCTAAACAATTATGTATTGCATACAAATGGGAAGTGATTTTTTTTTACAAGGCGGTACATTAAAATAATTAGCCCAACTCACTAATGAATTGCGACATACAGTATGATTCAGAGATTAAGAGGCTACTAAAACTATTTATATCTCTTTAATTCATCAAAGAAAATGAACTTCTTGAGAGCCTTGAATCACATGGCCATTGCATTACTGAAGAGCTCTTAAAAAACATGTGATTTAACGTCGTCACTGTAGACCATGTCACCATCCAAATTAGACGTCTACTGTCTGCAATGTTTATTCTGAATTCGAGATTATCTATCGGGAATTCAAGATAGGCTATATCTAGATATGCATTGATATATATGAACCTTTGTTCTTTCATGTGTTAGCTTTTCATACGTTTAATAGATAAAATATTTGTTTTTCTTCCTTTAAAGCCTTACAGTTCTGATAAGCCTTGATTTTTCCTTTTCTTCTTTCCAACAGGCTTAGCCATTTTTTTTAAAGTTTAAAAATTGCGTTCATGTATTTTTACTGTAGATTTGATGGCATTGAAATAGAAATTCTGGTTTTAAATGTTTTTTGATGACTAATCGATGAAGAGCTTCACACCAGAATCAAAGACAAAAAGCAGTTGGCCTTGCCCTATTTTCATTAACGGATGTTTCTTAGACTGTATGCTTGATAATCGCCTCCCTGAACAATGTAAGATAGATAAGATAAGATAATTTTTATTGATCCAATGAAATGGAAATTCAGTTTGACTACAATTGACAACCTCAGCATAACTACTGTGCAACTTTTCAATTGGGAATTTGTGCATTGGAAAACGTTCTCAAGGCGACCAAGATAAGCTAAGATACTCCCAGGATCTCTCTCAAGAAATGCGGAATCAACATAACACCAGTGAAATGGTGTTGTAGACGAGCACTAGCTCTCTATCGCTCCTCATGGCGTCAAGCTGTGTGTCTCGGAGTCTCATGATTTGAACCAAGAAGAGTGGCCAATGCGAAAGAGCTGCGCTATGGGATAATTCTATATCCGCAGAGATATGAATGAGTGATCTTTCCTTTACTTGTTGCTTTTTGTGTGTTGCTCGATTGAACTTTTGAACTTTGGGAAAAAGAGAATTATTTATATAGATTGATAGGTTCTCATTTCTTTTTTTTTTTCTTACCCTACCTGTATTTCCCTATAATTAAATCACTATTAGTCTAAAAGATATTACATAGAAATGTTTAGTGTTGTTGGATTTATTTTTCAAAACGTATTATTGTCACGTGGCACGATGTAACCTATACCAAGAGTTTTTTTCTTTTTTCAAGTCAGACTTTTTGTTGTAAACTATTTGGCAATGTCGCAACTTCTGAAATGACAAATTTTGTCCAGCTCAACTGCTTCATGCAAATAGCTTATGAGACATTAGACCAGCGATGCTGTAGATTATTGCATAATAATTAACAATAATTAATAATAATGAACAAACTCTGCTTACGTGATACTAATAACCCTCAGTATAGCTATATTGATTATTTTTTTTAATCCGAATAAAAAAATAAACTCTAGATAGATAAGTGTTATTTATAGAAACTTGTATTATTATTATCAAGCTAAAAATGTCCCACTTGAATTTTTAGTCTTGTAAAAATATTTAGTTTCATCAAAATTTTCTATTCGTTTCCTCAAAAATTCCCCTTTCAGACCATGTGGTCTTTGGGGCAGTTGATGTAAAGGTCATCTGTTTCTGTGGCCCACGGTTTACGAGGGTGTTATGTGGGCTGCACAATGACCAACCGCCTTTAATTTTCCCCAACTAATGTCAGGTACCCATTAGAGCTGGGTGGACTCAGAGGCGCCCAAAGATCAGGAAATAAAAAAATCCCAGTCTTCACCAGGATTCGAACCCGGAACCCCGCATAGCCACCTCGCCACGCCGTGTCCTCAGAGTATTTATTGCGTCGAAGTTTTACAGGTAAGGGGTCACTGATAAGACTATCTTGTTGTTTCTTTATTTACCTGGCGGACCAGCGAATAGTTAATTGGGTTAAGAAATACCAGCTAATTGTATCATCCAGTTGTTAGAAACGAGGTCGTTGTGCCCAAAGGCTATGGACCTGTGGACAGTAATTCTTTCAGGTAAACAGAAACACATAGCATACAAAAATAACGACACATTTATGCATGCACATAGTGACCCTTTACACGTGTCTGTTAAGGAACATTTACACTTGTGTAACCCTTAAGGTAGATACTTCAATTCATGCAATACAGACAACCATCGCTCATATGTAGAAAAATGATGATATTAATTAGGATGTTATTCTGAAATAAATGAGAACAACAACAAACATTAAGTCTTGGTCTTTAGCTATTCTAGTGCTCAAACAGTTCACTGGAGACGCCTATGTTGAACGTTTATCGCGACTGTTAGAGGTTAACAGATATGTATCACGACTGTCACAGAGTAACAGATCAGTATCGCTCTACTGTTGTCATAGAAACCGTAGTTGTTTTAGAACTCATAGTAAGTATTATACTACTTAGGCATGACTCTTTGCTGCCTTGCGCCCCATCCTTGTCAGGAGGGTTTTTGTTGTTTACTTAACTTGGGGTAGATACACTTGCATTGAATTCCCGGATTCTTTCCCCACCTGACAGTATAAATCAAGAACCAATAGGTAATAGGGGTAACTTAAGACCATGGAATCGACTACCCCACAGATCAACTCAACTGGTCTCTTATTTTTCTGAATACCCCCACAACTCAACTGGTCAGTGTACCCTTGCCTGTTGCTGCTGGCGAGCGAAAGGAATTATTTCCTTCTACTGTATTTCTAGTCTATTACCTACTCATGGACAGAAGATGTTATGTTTCTCCTCCCTCAGTTGGACGGAGGCTCCGCCCAC
>JADKLZ010001913.1:29093008-29109667 GCA_021533235.1 Biomphalaria straminea
TGGCATAGGGAGGTAGAGTCTCATTCAGTATCATTATGTTCCTTTTTATGTTAGACTTTTTAAATTCTCTTTCGTATACAGCTCAAAAACTTCAATATTGGCAGTTCCATGCATTAAACAGTCACAACGACTATTACAATGGCAAGAACTTATTACATTCGAATTTGTCTAAATAAGGAAATTAGTTTCACTCCGGTTAGGTCTACACATTAAACTATTTTTTTAGCTTTAGGTGTAGCACCAATTCTAAATTAAACTCTTCAGACTTTGTATTAAATATAATGAAACTCGTATGTACTATGAAGATGACGTATTCACATGGTCAACACATTTTGTCTTCACTTAATGACCTGGTCAGAGAGAAGGCATCTTTTTCCTTCTCTAGCTCAAAATAAATGTGCTTTTTGTTCGGCAAACTAGACGCAGCCAAAGCACCACCCGTGAAACTGGACATGGACGAGGCACCACCCTCAGCCTGCATAGACGTCCAGTTAGACACGTCCCCGAGCTCTGGCGGCATCTCCACCAGCAGTGTCCCGTATTTAAAGTTCACGTAGCCAGACCTCATTGCGCTGTCACTGAGTAAGTCTGGATTTGCAAGCTCGTTACTGTAGACTTCATCGCCCACTATGGACACGGAGGATTGAGCATAAAGGTGGGTAATCGAGTATGGTTTTAACCTTCTCTTGGAAGGATCAGTTGTGTCCCTTTCACTCTTCAGTTTGTTGTATGGGTTTGTTAAAACGCGAACTGTCTCATTGAGTCTCGAATATGCATGCGGGAGTTGAGTTAATTTTTCGCCGACCGTTGCATAAGAAGCTGAAGTTACTGGCCGAGCCGTAATCTCATCACTGAACGCACTATCGTTCGTTATTGCTTCGAATTCCGCTTGATTTGAAAAATCATAATCATCGTACAAGAGATCTGTTCGACTAGTATCCACTTTGGCGTAAATCATTTCGTCTCTTGGACTGGAGATAGGGGTAACAGTTTTTTGGAAAAAATTGAAATTCCCAGATCCAGAAATTGAAGAAACACCCTGGGCCTCTGCATGATTATTTGTGGTTATCGGAATGGCACATCCATCAAATTTTGACTTTGGATCACGATGGTTTTGCCGAGAGTAAGTATTAAAGGTGTTGTCGTTAATGTCAAACTGGCAACCGTGGTTGACAACGCTGACGTTCTCTTTCGTAGCATTGGCGGCTTTTCGCTTAGCGATTAGCCACTCTTGGGAAGAACTATGAGAATGAAGGTCTGAAGAAAACTCTGACAGTGAAGAGCTATCCCCTTGAGATAGAGATTGAAGGATATTTCTGTGCTGGCCTCTTTGGTTCCCAGAGCGTAGTCTATATTGTAAAGTCGTATTTGGATCAGCAGCTACTGCCAGAGATTGAGTTTTGTGCTTTGCCCGATTCTTGCGTCGATTTCTACAGATGATAATTCCTATGGTGATTAATCCAAGTGTTAATAACAGACTAGCTATAATGATAACTATCATAATGATGATTTTCCCCTCTTTTTCTACACCTGGAAATGGTTGGTTGTTTTCTGTGGGTGATTTAGGACCTGTGTTAGAGCCTCGCATGGCAGCGCTAGTGCCACTTATGTTGAACGCCCTGCTTGAGGTGTAGACGAAGCTAGGAGAAGTGGATGTTGCTATTTGGTTGGTAGAAAGCGTTTTTACTGTCGTGCGAGGGAAGGGCTGGGTATTGATGACATTTTTTGGCAAGGAAGTATTGGTGCATTCTTGACTACACTGGGAGAAAGACACATATCTGTTATCTATTTTCTGACGGATCCTCCCCGGGTACAGCCAGTAAATCCCTGCAAACCCCACCTCGCAGTGGTCTCCGTGCACCAGGTTGACAGACTCGCATAGCTCCAGGTTGTCGCAGAGGTTCTCACTCTTCTTCAGCCTGATGCAGCCTATCATCTGGTCCAAGTTGAATGAGGTGGGAATAGTGCAGACAAAGTTTTTGGAGAAGATTTGTCTTTGGGTGCTGTTTGCAGAACTTGGGAACCTGGACACGCTGATCATTCTTGTGATGTAGGTGAAGGCAATGTCTCTCTCCAGTAACACAGTGCAGCTTTGATCTTCGTAATCACATAGACACGTGTAGAACCTATTCACAAGATAAGAAACAAAATGTACGTTCCAAAATGTTGATGTATATTAAAATATATATTAAAAAAATGCTTGACCTGGCCCAATACATAGGTTAACATTTTGTTAGTTTTTTTTTATTTTTTTACTTTACAGAAATTGTGTATATGTTATTTTATTTTTTACTTTACAGAAATTGTGTATATGTTTGAATCACTTTCATTTTTAGAAAAATTACGTAATTAGAGCTTTAAGATATATATTCTACAAACTAGATACGTCATATAAATAAAAAAATAAAAAAAACAGCATAGCATCTTTTTTTAAAAAAATTATTTCCCCTCACTTTGTCCGCCTGTCTGGTAAAAAGTTTGAACAAGTTTTTTTTCCAAGTTCCCGTTCTCAGATTAATTTTTTTTTAAAATGAGCACTCTTATTTATTGGAGTAGACAATACATGAGCCAATGAAAAAAAACAACAGTTAATTGATTAATTTCTGGTTTTTAATTATTTTGTTTGATTCCAAAACGGGAAAATTATCCTTCAGTATTCAGAGATATGGCACATGAGCTAGTCTGTGCGACTGGAGTGTTCGACTATCGGAAACAGCTTGAACCTTTTCCAGGCAGAGTGCTTTGTTCAATAATTAATAAGGCTTCGAAGCTTAGAGTTTCAAGAGCTTTTGCTTAACTCTTCTGACATTAAAAACTTTAATGTTTTCTCTTTTAGAAAATAGCTGAAGAGTTATACTCCTAGGCATCACATTTAAAGACCGCATCACAAATCAAGAGATTAGAGACAGGGTTACGGCAGCGATCGGACCCCATGATGACCTGCTAAATACCAGGGAACAGTACCAGGAAAAAGAAAAAGAGGCAGACAGAGAAAGCGGTGGGAAGACAACATCAAAGAATGGACAGGCCTACCATTGAACGAGGTTTTAATCAAGGCAAAGGATAGAGAGGAATGGAGAAAGATGGTCCACAAGTCTTGCTTGGTACCCCAACGGTCCACCAGACTAAGGGATAGGTAACAGGTAACAGGTATACTTAAGAAATAGCTATCTTATTTTTTTTATTGTACTCTTGAAACTCTCGGGGTTTTGAAATATTAATCTTGTTACGATTTCTAGAGGCTATGAGCCATGAACTTTAAAAAGTAACAACCGTCATGCAGCATAAGTAGTGGAGTAAAATAAAAATCTGATGCATCTAAAATAAAATTATTAAATATTTATATATATATATGTATCCACTGATTCAAAATCTCCAACGGCTTTTCTATGTCAAAAATTCACATCGACTAAGCCAGCTTAAATACAAAATATGAAAGAGCCATATAAGAGATATCAAATAGATATCTATCCTACTGATTTAGCATCTCCATGGAGAATTCAATGTTGTACAATTCATTCATGTGTAACGTGAACACAGCTTCTGTACATCTGACGTGATCCAGACGTGATAGATACAGCAGGGTCACGAGAGACCACGTCAACAGTCTAACCATGTTTAGAGCTTTCAAACACTCTTCTGAAACATAATGAGGAATAACAATTTGATTAGATTTAGGAGTGCTGATGCAAACAATTAAGAATCATTAAAACGACTAGATTTGTTATTGCTGTCAGATTTGTGTTTATGCTTTATGTTGCACTAGTCTAGAGTGTGTTAATGTGTTTAGGGTCATATGTTTTTGGAATTCTTGATTGAGGATCAAGGCGAGGTGTACGTCGGATAATCGGAGGCCTAAAGTTTTGGCCCTAAATACAATATAAAAAATAATTTAAAAAAAAAATCGCAACGTATAATTATTTTTTAAGTTGAATAATTACTATCAAAATATGGGAGAGAACTAGACAAAAGCCCATAGCACAAGACATCACAAAACGAAAATGGAGCTGGATAGGACACACCCTGCGAAAACTGGCTACCAATATTGCAAGGCAAGCACTTGACTGGAACCCACAAGGAAAGAGGAAAGTGGGCAGACCCAAGCAAAACATGGAAAAGGTCAGTCATCAGTGAAGCTGAGGGTACTGGAATGACCAGGGAGCAGATGAAGAAAGCTGCTGGGAACCGAGTTTGGTGGAGAGGTGTGGTTGCTGCCTTATGCTCCCCTGGAAGTGCAGAGGATTTAATCAAGTCAATCATGCAATTTGTTTAAAAAAATAATTGGCTGGGTCTATTTCTAAATCGGCGAATAACTGAAATTTTTATAATAAAGTTTTTGTATAAGAGACAGAGCTACACTAGAGAGCATAAAGTCACAGTACTCTACTTTGTGTTTGAGATCTGATCCAAGTTTCGCAAATTTTCGTTTAGTTTCTCATAGTCCTATGCAAGGCCCTCACTAATTAAAGGCCTCTGATTGAAGATTGTTTTATTATTATGTTTGTTGATCAGTCGATAGGAATTCAATTTGAGGTAGTTTAAAGAATTTCTTTTACAGGAATTATTTACTCATTGGGCTACAACGGTCTTTAAAGACCCCACCACAAACCAAGAGATTAGAGACAGGGTTACTGCAGCGATTGGACCCCAGGATGACCTGCTATTTATCGTAAAAAAAAACGCAAGATAAAAATCTATGTCCATGTCACAAGATCTTCAGGGCTCGCAAAGACCTTCATCAAGGGAACAGTACCAGGAAAAAGAAGAAAAGGCAGACACAGAAAGCGATTAAAAGGACAACATAAAAGAATGGACGGGCATGACATTGGATGAGGTTCTAACTAAGACTAAGGACAGAAAGGAATGTAGAAGGACGGTGGACGAATCTTGCTTGGTGCCCCAACGGTTCAACATACTAAGGGATAGGTATAGGTAAAGGTAAGGCTACAACTGGTTTGTACTTCGGCGAGAGGTCTGCAATAGGAGTTATAGCGGCGTCCGAGGGATCAGTCAGTTATTTCTGCAAAGCTTACAATCAATTCACTCTGTCTGTCCGTCTTCATGTCCCTATGTCTAGTAAAAGGTATATATACGTCATTTCTGCCACACCCATCCTCGGATCAACATTGCTCAACTATATATTGGCATAGATAATAAAAGAATCAATAAAAGAGTAACGAAGTAGTTAATTCATTACTGGTAATTAACTATGCTGATTGATACCAGCAAGAGAAACTAATCCTTCCGCATTCGCAGATATGGTTAAAATTATTGTGTTTAAGTCTCTTAAATAATTGCAAACTCAATTCTCTCCTTACACTAGTTGATACTTTAAACAGTTATTTATTGTAACTAAAAAACACAACAAAAAAAAAAGCTCAATTAGTGAATTTATTTATTGGAAAGAAATTTTTTTCTTTGATATTGAATAAGGGAAATAACTTGTACATTATTGATAGATGTATTTTTAAGGGTGATTTCTATCCCTTTAGAAAATCTTTTTTTTTATATTTTGTTTTATTGTTTCAACCCACGGCCTAACACATATTTAAGTTACTATTTCTCCAAACTTTTCTTGCCATCAGACATACTGTATCAGCCTTGCCTTTAGAATCAAAGTACATTTTACAATACTTAAATGTCAATTTTTTTCAATGTATTCATTGCTATTCATATTTTTTATACAATTCAATAGAATTAGAAACACAGGTACCATCAGTTAAGAACAAAAAAAAGTAATTTGCTATTTTTTTTAATCAATTAATTAATAGACTTAAAACAAGTTTTTAAAACAACAATAAATATCAACAATAATCAATATAGAAAATTTTGTCTTTGTTTTAGTCTTTAAAAAAAACTATTAATGGATAAAGTGAAACAAAGCCATTTCTTGTTGTGTAAATATTTGAATAAAGGTTTGCATTAGCGAAATAACAACAACTACATATTTATCAACGAAAGCTTTCTTATGAATGCATTATGTGTTTCGATTAACTAGACCCAAGTAAATAGTTTCTCAATTTAGAAAGAGAAAATCCTGTAAAATATAAAAACAATGAAAATTATTGTAAACAAATACATAGACTTACGTAACATGTTCTCAAACTCTTAACATCTAAGAACACCTTAAAACTTTTTCACTCAAGTCTTAGAAAGCCTGGGACATTTACCAACCATCAGTCCTGGTAATGAAACAACAAACGGACATTTTCTTTTTGTTTGGGACAAACTCGCTTCTGTTTGAAATACGCATTCTTTTTTTTTTAAAACCCTCCCCTCCCAGCGCCTGACTCTATACTTACCTGATGAAGTGAGGCGAAAGAGGGTCACAGAGGGGAAGAGAGGGCCTCATGGGAGGACAATCCTAGGTACGTGACTTGAGACCGGGCCCTTCATCAGGTGAATGGTCAGCGATGAATAGACCCTCACCCCGTGCTACTAGACGCGCTATTTTGTCTGGCCTACTTTGTTGAAAGATAAATAAATGGGGGTCTCTGATTTAGTGCACACTTCCTTTAGTTTTTTAACTTAGGAATACGCGATGAATGAATTTGATTGAGGCAACGAGTCTCGGGGAAGATGTTTGACTACATTTTGTAATTTTCATTGATAGTTGATAGCCTCTAAGTCTATTTCGCATCCCTCACATTAGGTATCTCGCTTTCCAATGGAAATTTTTGTCATTTTAAAGACCTGTTTTAAGTTTATTAATTAATCAACTAATATAATTTAGCAAACATTCTTTTGATCCATCCAGCTGTTTACGTTGGTAACTAAAAGTAAATCCGACTTATTTAACAGTTCGATCCTTTAGACTTAGACTCATTAGAGTAGTGTTTCCAAAGTGTGTTATGCGGAGCTCTATAGCTATCGGTAAATGGTTATTTTGTTTGGTATATCGAATAAGGGAAAGTAAATTGTACTCGACTGAAGTGGGTATAAGCTGAAGAATAGGTCTCTTCATTGGTCACCGTCTCAGTCTTCTTAGTAAACACAAACATGAAATACAAATATTAAAAAACTCTACAATCTTCCATGTTCATATGGTTATCGCTAGCAGAGCGGTCATCGTGTGGGCTTGAAAGAATTTAGCCTATGAGTTCAAATTCATGTCGTTCACATTTTGTTTTATAAATACATGCAAAAATGATCTCTCTCTTCCACCCTTATCCAACTGGTAGGCCTACAGATCATTGTTGATAGGATCATAGCAAATTGAGAAATCTAAAAGTATGAAATTGTGATAACAATATAGAATTCGTTCAAAAATATCTATAACAAATTGAATGGCATGACCAATCTAACTTACTGATACACTGTGAAAGGCTTTTAAAAAAATATTTTTTAATGTTTTTTTTTTTTTTTTTTGTATATTCTCTTGTGGACTGTTGCGAAGCTTAAAGGTTATTTTCTTGCATAGTTTGCTTCTAACTTCTCTGCCTTAGTTTCTAGTAATAAATCTCACAAGCATGACAATAGAATAGTTTTGAAGTATTTTTATTGCTTTTTCGCAGTGATTAATTCCTTTCTATTTGAAGAAACAAAAAATCACAGTAAATATGGGAGATAAACTAGAAAGGCAACACGATGTGATACAAACAGGGATTTACCTGATTACTTCCCCTAAAATTTCATATTCGTGAGTTTTGTCTTAAAGTAAATATGGGAGATAACTTAAAAATGAAATACGATGTGATACACATAAGATTATACCTTATTACTCCTCCTTACATTTCATATTTAAGAGTTAGGTCTAAATGTAAAGGCTAATAAATATGCACACCTAATAATGGGACATGGTAAACGTAGATATGGGAGATAACTAGGAAATGATACACGATGTGACATTGTCTAGCTCTCTTAGCATATAATCATCATCATCATCATCATCTTTTCTTTAAGTTCCTCGTGGAACATAGGACCCCACTAGAAACACGCCACTCTCCACGGTCTCTTGCTAGTGTTTTTTTTAATGGCTTTCCATCTCTTTCCTGTCCTCTCGGCTTCATCTAGTACACTGGTTAGCCAAGTTCCTTTTGGTCTTCCTCTACATCTTGTTCCCAGGGGGTTCCATTCTAAGGCTTGTCTTGCTCTGTTGTCTGTATCTTTCCTTAGGGTGTGACCAACCAATCTCCACTTGCTGTCTAAGATCTGCACCTCTATACCTCTTAGTTATATAAATGACAAAAATTATAATATCGTCCAAATGATTTGATATATATTATATAGGCACGAATACAGGAGTAAAAACACACGTATATATTATAATTTCAAACGTTAAATTAATCCTTATGCAAAGTAAATAAGGCCGCTCCTGAAACCTTATGATCCTTACCAGGATCCTTTGCAGCTCTCACATGCCTTACGTAGGGAGAAACACGACGCAAAGTAATCTCTGAGTTACTTTACAGGACATGGCAGGAATTAAGATAGAATTTTAAACTAGGAATAAAAAATAGGATACAAATATCACGTTCGAATTTGACCTTCTTTATGCCCACACCTTAACATATCTTGATTGAAACCGTCAACAATATTTGTACTAGATTTGACCCCAGTGTCTCGTGTGTTATCTCTCATGTACTTTTGAGTGTGCCTGACGCAGACGTTATCTATGAATGGTTTGAAAACCTCCAACTGCAGTGCAACGGACCATGACAATGTCAATAAAGCATATTTTGGTAGCCTCGGGAGATTTTAGGATATTGTTATATGTAGGCCTAGAAGGTAAATGTATCACATTAATAATCCAATGGTAAACAATACAGACTTTCGGTTGATTTAGGAGCTATGCAAGCACATTTTTTTAGTCTCTACCCGGATTCGAACTCAGGACCCTCTCGGATCGGAATGTAAGTTAAGAAAATATAAAATGAATATTAAAAGTCCTGCGATTTTTGTCCACAATCTAACCTTCCTTTGCGAACAAAATCCGCGAATTTGTCATGCATTTCTAAAACTATATATAATACAAACACAAAAGAGTATGCTCTCTAAACGTATTCTTAAGTATTGAGCTATATTACTGTAAATGCGATATTTTTCCCCTTACAAAAGCTTTGATTTTTTACAAAGTATTTTTATTTTATTTTATTATCCATGAGATTTCCAAATATCGAAAACAGAACTTTAGCACTATAATGGTTCCAACAATCTTAGAAAGTCGTAAACATGTTGTTTCCTAGACACTTTCAAACAACGAGTCCATCAGTGTTTCTTAAAATGGAACAGACTTAGACATTCAGCAGGTTGTTTCGTGATATGTGACTTTTAAAGTAACAATGACATTAAAGAATAACGATTGTAATAGAATATTACTTATAATATTATTTAAAAGAAGTTAAATATAACTCAAATATGCTTTTAAAGATCTTATAACAAGTGAATTTGCTTCAGTTATTTTGAAACAGTTATGAATTCGATCAACTGGCCTGAAAGAAGATTTTCATGTGTTGGTCATTCTTTAAATCTCCTTGCTAGTGCAGCGATTGACTGCAGTCAACTTCTTTTTTTTTTCTAGAATCGTTCAAGATATATATTGTTATGACTCCGCCATGCGCACCGCCATCCAGGCTAGTGCAGTGATGCGCACTATGAGTGAACAGACTGAAGTCGGATGTTGACATGAGGGAGACTAACGATTTCCGCCCAAGTCGAAAGCCGAAGTGAAAAGACTGCTGAGAGAAAATGTTGTCTTGTGTAATTATGATGTCCATGTACTTAAACATCGTTGTCTCGTTTCCTATTGTCGAGAACTGACTATTCGTTCTTGATGGCAAGATGTATGTACTAGTAATATTACAAAGGCTCTATTGTCTAGCGATGATTCTCGCTCTTGGAGCGTGTCTGCATAATTATTAGCTACTTTTTGAATGTATATAAATTAAAGTAATAACAATAATGTCACAACATCAATGACCACAAATTGAATTCATAAAGTCAAACTCTCTAATTAAAACTGTAAATTTAATATTGTGAATAGGGCATCGATGGCCACTTTAAAATAATGAAATAAATGTAATGATTGTTTGATGAAATGAATTAATAACTGCAAACATCAATTATAACATAAAATAATAAGACAAGTGGCTTCAATAATATATAACAATAAAACTATTACATAAGTTAATAAAATAACAACAAAGACATTATCGACGAAACAGCGACTAACCACCCATGCCAATCAGACCACCACGGCTACTCCATCCTCCATGCACTGGACCCAGCGCCGCAGACTGCATCAGAGTTCAGTACCGCTGTCTTTGTCATCAGATGTCAATCGCTGCCTGTCTCATCGTCTTGCTGACTGGTCTACGCCACTGTCGCTAACATCTATTAGACCTTCACATATACAGACTGTCACTGCGACTCTCGACTAAGACTGCCTGTCACTAAGACTCAGACTAGGACTCATCTAGGACTGTACTAAGACTGACTAAGACTCATTACAGCACAGACTAGGATTCTGACCAAGACAGTCATTACATCACAGACTGTCACTCTAAAATAGAAATAATCAAAATATCGCTAACAACTAGCTAAGCGCCATTCTATTTATTCTTAATCAACTAACAATCGACTAACATCTAAATCTAGATATAAAACTTATAAAACTATTTCTTCTTACCCTGGTCCCTTAGAAATAATACACTTCATGTTGTTTCTGGCAAACAACACACACCTCTTGGAGCCAAAAGATCGCGAGACAGCCTCGGCGACTTGCTCCCAATGTTTATATGTGTCGTTCACCAGAAAACGCCTAGCATAGGACACACGCTCCTGCTAGCCTACATTGTGCTGTGTGTCCCGAATTCCCCACAATTCTACCCTATATAGGCAGGAGACCTAACCCCACGCTAAAACTAACGCTACTAAATCGTCAGGTGTCTGTCCACCTACGGGTATCAGGTCCCCCCTAGAAGCTATACATCTAAATGTCACGCTATTTCTACCCTTTGTCTCTACTCTGTCAAGTCTGTCTTTTGAGCAGTGAAAACACCTACAAAATAATTAACTTTCTCTCTCACACACACACACATCTGTGACACCTATAAGTTATTACAATATATCATCATCATCATCATCGTTCCTTTGTGTTCCTCGTGGAACATAGGGCCTCGACAAAACACGCCACTCTCCACGGGCTCTTGCAGAGATTCTACAAGCGAGACAAGAGAGCTACGGGCATCGACCAAAGTATGTGGGAGGAGAAAAGTCCAAGACGGACAGCATGGACAAAGACTTTACGTGCTGATACGAACTTCACCAAATGCAAAAAAAATGAAGAGAAAGAAAAAAAAAAGCTACCCTGTCAGCTAGCCCTAGGGCAGATGAATATATATGTGGCAAAATATGTAGGTCACAGCTGGGACTGCACAGCCACGGGAAACACTGTATTCCTCACTAATCTTCGGACTCGAAGACAAGCCTATTATTATTATATATATATATATATATATGCACGAACTGTGGCAAACATTTTCCGCTCCAGAATTGGCTTGATCAGTCACTCCAGATTCTGCCCTATCTCAAGACGTAACCAAAGCCAATGACTTATCTGGGCACATCCATTGTCTTCCGAGACAGAAGGAGCCATATATATAAAGTTGTTTTTTTTTTTCTATTATGGGTTTGAAATGTGTATCAGACGACCCAGTTTACTTCAATAGCCTTCTATTTTTAGTTTTATAATTAAGACCTATTTCTGTATAAAACTAATTAATTACCTCTAATTGATTAAGTAATTGATTAATCTGTTTGTTGATTAATGTGTTGTCATCGACAAAGTTTAATTGTTCACAGTTTCTACTTGACCTGAGTATGGGAAGTGGGAGAAAAAAAGTTGCGAAACAGTCTACCCAGACAGACAGACAGACAGAGTGAGTTGAAATAAGCTTTGTAAATAGAGAAAAATCCAGACCTTTGTTAACGGATGACTACGCCGGATATTAGGAATTAGGTGGCCAGAAAAGATAACAACTGTTAATCTGTAGGAGAGAACTTAGACAAAAGGTCCATAGCCCAAGACACAAAAAAGCGAAAGTAGAGCTGTTTTACGACACACTCTGAGAAAAACAATGCTGCAAGGCAGGTGCTTTTTTAGAATCCGCAATGACAGAGGAAAGTGGGCAGATCCAAGCAAACCTGGAAGAGGTCAGTCATCAGTGAAGCTGAATGACATGGGAGCGGATTGAAGAAAGCTTTTCAGAACCGAGTAAGGCTAAGAGGTGTGTTTGCGGGCCCTATGCTGCCCTTAATATTCAAATACACAAAAAAATAAATAAAAAAAATTAATAAAATGCTCAGAAAGACACAAAGATAAAGGCACATTCCTAGTTCCATATGCTAGGACAAATTTGTAAAAATGCTCTTTCTTCCCTAGTGCTATTGGAGCATAGAATGGATTGCCTGAGCTAGCCAGGAAAACCTGTGATTGGCAGAGTATAAGTCATTGGTTAAAATGCATGACTGAATGCATGACGCGTAGGACGTAATCATCTTCTTTTTTGAAGTAAGAAAACAGTGCAAAGGATTAGTTCAGGTAAGTCAATAAAAAAAGAAGGTTTATGGTATATTATTATTATTATTATTACCTTTATGTAGCGCTACCTTCATGCTTATAGCATGCTCAGAGCGCTTTGGTCCAATCTCATTTGTGGACCAGTGGGGGGAGGGGGTATCTAGGAGTTGGTATTCCGTGCTGCTTTTCGGCGCTTAGTAAACACAACTCTGCCCGAGTCGGGTGTCGAACCTCGAGCCCCCTTCTAGGTAGCTAAGCCAAGCCAAGTTCAAGCGCCTCTTGGCCTCTCGACCACGCTTCCCACACATACACTGGACATGAGGAGCCCAGAATGATTCAGCTTTTTTTTTCTCTGTTAAAGCATACACACATGTAGTATAAAGAGATTAAAAAAACGCCGTAATCAATCACACTCAGCTTTTTTTTTCTTTACATGCACAACTATTTGCATACACACATATCCCATTATTATCAATTGGAATATTTTTGTTATACATAGTAACATACTGCAAGTAAAATTATCAACGACACAGGAAATACTCCATTGAATATTAAGTGGTTAGATTGCACAAGGCGATACTACTTCCTTCTCTAATGGTATATTCCTTTCTAATGTTTAACCTCACATATGAAGGAAATTAGGACACGTTTTGATTGAATGAATTAGAAATACAAACGAAATAACAAAACGGGGTGGCCAAGATGTTTGAGTTTAAACTTCCTTGTACAGAGTTGCAGTTTAATCCCATATGTATCAGTATAATTTTTTGTCACTAATGGCTAGGTATCAAGACAAATAATTAAGTTGAGAACTGTAGCTTGGAAACTAAGGTTAGAATATTGGGATCAGTTTGCGATACCCTAGAGGCGAGGAGGTTGAGCTGTAAAGCGCTTAGTTTCTGAACCGGGGGTCCATGGTTTGAATCTAGGTGAAGGCTAGGATTTTTATTCCGGGATCATTGGGCGCCTTTGAGTCCACCCAGCTCTAATGGGTACCTGACATAAGTTGGGGAAAAGTAAATGCGGTTGGTCGTTGTGCTGGCCACATGACAACCTCGTTAACCGTAGGCCACAGAATTAGATGACCTTTGCATCGTCTGCCCTATAGACCACAAGGTCAGAAAGAATACTTTGCGATACCCTCGTGAACATCTGGTCAAAAAAAAATATTCAAGTTCCACGTTTACAGAAACTTTAAAGAAACTCACAGTTTTAAAGATTCTTAGGACCGACTCACTGTGTTTTAGACATTCAAAAGTAGAACTCAATGTTATATTGTCACTTAAGAGTCTTTGAATTATATTTATAGATAACAGTACCAGGTGACCGAGCCTCGCTCGGATGAATAATTTGTTAAGGAAGGATATATACCCGAAGTCATATTGGGAATATTTTTGTAATTACGAAAATGAACGATCGGATGAAAACTTTATATTGGAAGATTTGAAGATGTAAAACATTTTAAAAACATTTTTACCAACATCTTTATCATAATACCCAGAGATGTCTTCTTGGTATGAGCCTCGACACAGAAGGAATTCTACTATCATCATATATTTGGTTCTTTATATGAAATGGCGGAACAATAACTAGGCACACTAAGAGTACAAGAATGATATTAATGATGTGCCCTAATATTCCATCGTTGTAATTTAGTTAACCCTGTTAGGCCTGTTACTTGCGTCAGTGACATGTACGGTGAGGATGAATGTTTTGTTATTTCAGTAAAGAAAGAGTTAAATTCCTTTTGGAATGAATGTAAACAGTGTGTATGTAATGTGATCATATTGTTATTTGTTTTGATATGATTTTGTGACAAGAAAGTTCTAGATGTATAAGTGGTTAGAGCTCGAACCCGTGACCACTGGATTACGCCTTACCCCTCAGCCACCGGACAGTGTGTAAGAAAGCACAGTTGAGTCCAGGACAGCAAGAAAAGGACTGTGCAGTATCCTGTCAGTCGTCGGAAAAGTAGCCGTACGATATAGAGAGACTTGTAGTGATTCGTTAGTTCTGTTGTGTAGCAAAGCATTTGAAATTACTGTAGTCAATTGTGTCTATTGGCTGTTGACCTATTTGTTATTAAACCGCAACATTATTTTTTGAAGCTCTTGTTGTCAAGTTCTTGTATTAGATGTGTTGTGCTGAGCAGTTTTTACAGAAGGCCTTATATATATATATATATATATATATATATACAGGGCCGGTCCTAGGCCACTGCAACCTATGCAGTCGCAGTGGGCCCCGCGCTTTGATATGCCCCGCGCTAACTCTAGGTGTAATTATTAAATTTTAAAATATATACGAAAAATTCCATGAAATCTACTGAATTTATTGAAATCTCCTGAATTTATAGAAATCACCTGAAAACTTATAAAAATCTCATGAAAAATAGACAAATAGGTAGCAAGTTTCGTAAAATAAATAGAAATTTTGTACTTAGTAAAGAATGAATAAAATTCAAAGTCGATTTTTTTTCTAATACAAAGTCTAAATTTTCACTTATTATCCTTTTCCCCTCCCATACTAGGCCTCGCGCAATCAGTTTCGCATAGGGCCCCGCAATCGCTAGGACCGGCCCTGTATTGACAGTATAGAGAGAAAAGATTCTGCAATACACTAATACATAACAAGAACAAGTCGAAGCACTAAAACTCGAGCGAAATAGATAAGTTACAAATAATAACAATTTAATAGTTTCAACTGATCATTAATATTTTAACAAAGATACATTTAGTAACAAAGGCTTTAAACACAATTCAATACAAATAGCATTTGATTTTACTTTGTTCCGAAATGCTCAGACACTCAATCAGGAAGTCACAAAAATAAGCACAATACCACTGTAGCACTATGCATGAACACCAAAGAATGTTGTACGTTTCGTAATTTTTTAAATAAATTTTTGTTTCATAGGTTATATGGGTTTCTACCAATATAGATAGTAATATCGTAAATACTGGAACTCACTCCCACATTAATATCAAACAACATGCAACAACAACAACAAGTATTAGTAGTAGTAGTAGTAGTAGTACTATGTGAAAAAAAAAAAGAAATAATATTCTTTCTCTGGCGCTCCAAGGCCGAGCTTCGTTAAAGAGAAACAACATTCATTGTATGTCTCTTTAACAGTGTCCAATGATAACATTCCTGGAAATATGGCAGGTCTGTCGCAGTACCGCCATCTGACAGTTAAGGAAAATCTTCTTGGGGATGTTAAGGCTTTGAAAGTATCTATAAGGTCCTTTACCTATCCCTTAGACTGTTGAACCGTTGGGGCACCAAGCAAGACCTGTCGACCGTTATTCTCCATTCCTCTGAGTCCTTAGCCCGTCCATTCTTTTGTCCTCCCATCGCTTTCTCTGCATCAACTTCTTTTTGCTGGTACTGTTCCCTGAAGGAAAGTCTTTGCGAGCCCCGAAGATATTGTAATATGGCTATAGATTTTTAGCTTGCGTTTTTTTCTGATACTTAGTAGATCATCATGGGGGTCCAATCGCTGCAGTGACCATATCTCTAATCTATAAGGTCAGTTGTCATTATCCCCTCCGTTAATATAACATTGTTATTTTAGACAACTTCCATAACCACTTTATCTCCAAGCTTATATTCTCATATTTTCTTTGTTGTTTTCGGTTTTCCTTATATTATGGGATAGTTACTCGACGATATCAATGATAGTAGCGGTTTTTTAGTTTGTTTCTATTATTCTAATAAACAGCAGATCCTGGCGATTAAATTACACTGTTTTGTCAGTCAAATGGTCTTGTGGCGGTATAATAAGTGATTGGTTGACTTATGAACTTTTTATTATTACCATTATTATTATGACAAACATATGTATTATTAGAGATCTTAAACAAATGAATCTAAATGTGAAAATAAAATAGTAAAGAAATGACATTTTGATTAAGGAAGGTAAACTGGAATGGCATTAAAAATGCAAAGAGAAATAATATCTGTTATTGAAATGGCGATTAGTTTTTTTTCATTTTTGATACAGCCCTATAACATTTAACTTAACTACATGGGCGCGGTGGCTGGGCGGTAAAGCGCTTGGCTTCCGTACTGGAGGTCCCGGGTTCGAATCCCGGTGAAGACTGGGATTTTTATTTCGGGATTTTCGGGCGCCCTTG
>JADKLZ010001913.1:29109677-29123232 GCA_021533235.1 Biomphalaria straminea
TTGGTCGTTGTGCTGGCCCCATGACACCCTCGTTAACCGTAGGCCACAGAATCAGATGACATTTACATCATCTGCCCTATAGACCACAAGGTCTGAAAGGGGAACTTACATGGGCCTTAATCACTTTAGGAGACATACCTGACCGAGTAGGAGTTGTCACGCAGTGTTTATCTTCCGTTCTTATATTTGAAACGTTAAAATGTTTTGACATTATAATGTACATTTTTACATACTTTGTAATTCCAACTTTCAGAAAATGTATTCTTTTTAATATACAAAAGCCAATCACTTTTTTAATTCATCACATTAATCTGTATGCATTAATGCGAAATCCGTGAATGAATCAGCCAACTGCAAACTATTTCTTATACCAAATAACAATCAAGCAATCTAATAAAGTGTCCATTTAAATTGTACTATTTATCTAGTCTAAGCGACAGCTTAGCAACTATGTCGCAATGGGGTTTTTACTGCGCAAGGCCCTTGGCTAATATTATTCACATTGGTTATTGAAAGATAGCCTTTTTTAGTTTTTAAGAACACATGCTTTGAACTTTATGACACCTTACTTGTAAAACGGTGGTAGTTATCTGGAATGTCAGGACACCATTATTTGTAAATCGGTGGTACTTATCTGGAATGTAGGGACTCCATTGATTGTAAAAAGATGGTACTTATCTGGAATGTCAGGTAAACCCGGGCTTACAGATACATTTCTACGCTATTGGTTTATTAAGAGTATTGTTTCAAATATTCAACAGAGCATACTACATGTGATGTTTGAATCGAGAATTTTCACAATTACGATTCTAAGCAATGTCCAGGACACTATATATTAGATATCACTGTCGCACACTAAATAAAAAAAACTAGTTTGTTCTACAATCGTTAGTGCTTAGAATTTTTATATTACGGGGATAAAAACGGCATGTATCGTATACATTCTGAATGACAGGGCTAATCATCACTTCCTATTTTTAGCACAACGGATACACCAATTAGCCAGCTATTTATAGTTACCCGCCATGCTTGAAAAATACTGAATTATTTCCATATTTTACAATCCTAGTTGTTAGACATGAGAATAAGACTCATAGTCATGATCTTCACAAGGAGATTCCTGTTCCTCATCACTGGCTTCTTCGTCTGAACAATCTTCTCTTTCTAATTCGAAATAGACACTTTCGGTTTTACTGTCATCGTTTGAGGTTACTGGATCAATATCTGAGGTAGACACAGCCGATGACGTACTTGCAGGAGGCTGAAGCTGTGTTTGAGATAAACCTTGCTCTAGTAAGAGCGCATTCAAATATATGTGTTGATCTAGATTCAACGTGGTTTTGCTATTGCATAGTGGGAACGTGGCTCTATTTCTGGGATCGGGAGTTACCGAAGCACTGACGGAGATATCCGAGTTGATATCTTCGTATACTTTGTCTTCGTCTAATCCCGAAATAATCAGGCCGTAATTTTCTAAAGAGTTTGGGAGTTTTGATGTAGACCTAGCAATCGACTCCATAGACTCTACACCTTTTCCGGAAATTTTGTTATTTAAACCAGTTATAATTGTAGATGATGTGTTCTCTTGTTTTAATAAGTCTGGCAGTTCATACGTAAGTCCATCCTCATTATCCATCTTATGTTCAAAAGATAAATTGTCGTGACCGCAGGATACAACATTTGAATACACGGCACTCTCCTTTGTTCTGTCTTGTTTAGTATTTGTTAACCCTGAACTAGTACCATCTTTGTTTGTACAATCTTTGGTCTTGTTGGAAGATGGCTTTGTAATATCATTGCACAAATAGGACTTCGGGGGCGCCACAGCGCGCCTTTTAATACACTTCTGCTTTTTACTTCTCCATGCAAGAACTACCACGATGCCGACAGTTGTAGCTGAGCCTAAGACAACACCGACAATGATTCCGATCGTGCTGTCGGACAAAGCCTCGTCAGGCTGGATGTACCCTGTTGTGTTTTTAATGGAGACGTTGTGACTGTTATCTGAACTCAAAACGTAAGCCGTAGTAGACGACGTTTCAATGTTCTGGCTAGACTGACAGAGTATAACTTGCCAGTTTGACGTATTTGAACACTGAAAGCCTTCATCGCTGTTTTCTGAATCAACCCGGCTGACATTGCAAATGCAGCTAAAGGAAATATTAGAGCCAGATTCACAGGAGACGCTGAAGTTCAAAAGACGTTCGTCTAGGATTGAATCATCTTCTAAACAGCTAGAGTTGTATTTAGAAAGTTCAACGCCTTGTGTTGCCCCACACAGTGGAATTGTAACATTGTTACATGTCAACTGAGGTTTCATACACCGACACTCAATTGATCTGTCAATAATTGAAAGATAATTTATTTAAAAAATACAAACTATGCCAATATTTGTAGACACATTATTATAATTAAAAAAAAAAACTTTTTCTTCGAAACTTAACTCACTTTGTCTGTCTGGTGCGTGTATATTACACGTTTTTTTCTCCCAGTACCCATTCTCGGATCAGCTTAAAACTTTGCACAATTATTCATGTCTATCAATATAGGTCTACTTGAATCATTTTTAAAAATTTGCAAATCCTTTAATCAATTAATGGTACTAAATAATTTGTATATAGAAAAAGGCAGTTGCAGCCTTCAGTATCGACAGATATTGCATTGATTATGTGGTACTTCTCTTTTGATAAGCTTTGTTTTTTACAAAGTATTTCGGTGTTTTTAAAATCTATTATTCATAATAACAGGTTGTTTGTTTGTTGTTGTTTTTTTTTCAAAATATTTCTTACCTAGTGTATATCCCTTTAGCCTAATTAGGCCTATTCTGTTATTTCATATTTAGTTGGCTTCTTTCAAATTTCGACCGTTATGCCGTTATTAAAAATGGACACAATAGGGTTAAAATACATTAAATTAATATTTTCGACCAGAAACAATTCAAAGATCAACCCTTACTATCCCGTATCATGATAAAAATTAGAAATGCTTTAAAAATGAACTCTCTCCGTCTCAGATCAAGCTGAAATTTTGCATACTTTCTTTTACTTGACAACACAAGAATCAATAATACTAAAAAAACTAAACAAGTTAGTTAATTAACTGTTGGTATTTATTTTTTTAGTATCTTGAACAAGAGAAAGAAATCGTACTTGATAGATGTGGTGGTATAAGTTGAATAAGACCCATAGAGGACTCTTGACCTCTGAGTTAACATTTTTTATCCTTTAAAAAAAACCCGATAATGTACACATTCGCCTAGACCTTCCCCCCCCCCCCCCCAGTTTATTTTTCACATATGGTCCAGACGTGATATCATCAAAGTGAATTTCAAAAAATCGAAAATGTAAACAAAAACAATTGTTAATATTATTTCAGATTTATTTTGTCTTAGTCAAATATACACATAATTATGTCTACAGGTGGTACAGATTGATAGCATTACAATTAATATAAACTTTATTTTTTTTTAAATATTTTTTTTCAAGGTTTTCTTGTCTGATAACAACATGATCTACATTTGTGTGAAATTTAATTTATTATCGAATACAGTAGATAGTTATTTTTGCTTTTATACTATTAGCCTTCTTCTCAATATATTATTGTCGCTTAAGAAGTTCACTAGTTCAGGTTTAGATGTAGATTCGGTTTCAAAGTAAGAACCTCGTTCCTACATGATTATCTGTTACTTATTATTCGTTTACATGTAAGTAACATATTTACTTACGCCCGGTGTGGGAAAGCAGAGTTTGTAGATACACTTTCATCAGTAGGTGTTGTATCACTGATCACCGGGCCTGTATTCCATGCTACAATAACTACGAATATGATCACAATGATTCCAGCTCGTTCTCCTCTTATAAGCATGGCAATTGTAGGTCGTGATCCTACGTAACAAAATTAGAAAACCAAAGGTTAAGCCTGCTGGGAAAACAAAAAAGTGAAATCAATTCCTACGTTATATTTAGATAATATAGCAAACTAAAAACACTTATATATTATCAGTCATTGAAAAAAAAAAAGAAAAGAAATGGCCAGTAAGGAGATCGAACCCACGACACTCGTGTTATTAACGCAACGCTCTATCAACCCAGTTACCACAGAAGGCTGCATGGTCATGCGGTATTCGCGCCGGACTGTCTTTCAGTCGTTTCAACGGTCCCGGGTTCAAAGCTTTCCAGCTGCCATCCCCATGTATCCTGTTGGAGGTTCGGCCTAGTATGCAGAAGATCTTCAGCTCTGAAGGAACATCCGAGACACGTAGAATATTTTACAAACATGCCATTCTATGATTCTAAGATGCTTGGAATTTTAGCTTTAAATAAACGACTTCTTCTTTTCAAATGCGATTTTCATTAACCCATTTCGACTTCACAATACGACTTGAACTTGTGTACGTAGACTTCAATTCTTGTTTCCAAACATCTCAACCCATGGAAAGAGTCCAAACTAATACATGTTAATGAGGTAAGATGCATTAAAGGCTTTCAACTATATGCCTAGATAATCTTAAAACATTAACATAGGCCTAAAATATTTAGAATATTGAAGATATGAACATCTAATTTTCAGTTGAACGTATAGAAATATAGCTTCATTTACACAATGAAAACAAAAAGCATAGTAAAGTAGTAATTAACCCTCCCCCTTTTTATTTAGTCCTTGCGATTAGTACGGTGTATTTAATAAGAATGACGTATTTGATGTAGGGGTGTACCGGATAGTCGCTCCGGCTCCGGCCGAATATTCGGCATTTTTTCACTATCCGGCACTATTCGGCTCCGGTCGAATATCACTACCGGATAGTAAACCGGATAGTAAAAACTACAGCGTAGTACCTGTATTTCTTTTAATATTGTTAGCCTCCGCGCGCTAAGTCTTTTCCAGATACGCCATACGGAGGTAACACTTTTTAAATATCGAAACAACACAGGCGAAAGACAAACAATAAAAAGGTGTCGACGCTGATAAACGATGTCCAACAAGAAGTTTAAACTAAATCTCCATGTTGATAAAAATATACAAATATTCACAAAGTGGACATCATTAAATAATGTCAGTTCTGAAATACACTTACTATTTTTTGCTTCAAATAAAAGAATTTGTTTTTTAAAACAATAAATAATGACTATGCACCAAATCTTATTTAGTACAAAGACAAGGCGTGTTAATCTAAATAGAAATAAAATGAACTGTACATTGTAAGATCGCATTACATACATAGCAGCGATGTCTGGCACATTTTATAAGAGGGCGGGACTACAAGCCATCTCTCTATAAGGTTAATCTGGTTTGGGTTTGTTTATTATGAGATAGGTTGTCAATCAAAGGGTGAAAGGACCACAAGCCACACCTTTTATACTACTGGCCGGGTAATAAGTTTGTTTACTTTGAGTTAAGTTTCAATTAGGAGGTTGGACTACAATCCAAACAGACACTGACCAGTGGTATCTTTAAGGGAGGGGTCAAGAGACTCAACACCCTTAACTTCTTATTTGTTTAACCCATGACAATGTATTGATAGACATTGACCATTCTTAAGCCAGAATGGATTAACGCAAATCGTTAAGACATATTGACATTGTCTATAGGTCAACAGATGATGACACTAAGTTTGTTTACTTGGAGAGAAATGTATGGGTGTATCTAGTTTTTTTCCTAGTCTTAAAACCTTTAGAAAGAAAGCTAATTTCATTGCTTAATCCTATTGACTTAATATATAGGGCCTAAAGGAAAACCTTACAGTAAAATTTAACATAACAGAAAATAAATTGATCGCAGAAAATAGATTGATCTAAAGCACCATAATATGCTGGAATGTTAAGAAACACTTGACCTCTGTAACTAGTGTACGGATAATGTAGCCTATCTATTTGCTTGACTGACCATGCCAATGTGTTATCTTTTTTTGCCTGCACACTAAACACTATTGCGTATGTCCAAAGGAAAAAAAAACGCGTGAAGGTCAACACAATCATCTATACACACTACACTAGGACAACATGTGTAGGTTCACTACGTCTATCTGACCAGGTTGTTACAATCAATCGAACACAAAATCCATTTATGTTTCTTTTTTGGTACATAAGATATGGATGAGTTTTCGTCTATATTTGGTTTCCTAATACTCTTTGATCTATTTATTAGTAGATCTAAACATTAATAATGTAGGTGTAATGGATGTTCCTGCTGTTAATAAAATATATTTTGCCGCAAACGGATTAATAAATATATGACCTACTACGTTTCAGATTCCAACTATTAACTAACAGCTATCAGTATTAAGTTCTTGAACCCAGAACCAGAAAAAGTCTTTGGACTTAAAATACAAGTCTGATAACCGATTGTTGTTCAAAATTCTTGAACACATACATTCAACCACCATACAAGCCAGATGAGAGTAAAATATATACTAACATATTCTACAGTGACCCTCCAACACACAGCCTATATGGTTGGTGGCTTCGTACATACACACAGACACGTTCATGCTATTCATGATGATGCTACACAGATTAATTTCTGTTTATAAATACTATTAATCGTTAATAAATCAATCAGTAACAGAGTTTTAAACAATAAGGTATATAAAAGGAAAAAAAATAATACCAACAAATATAGGTATGTTATATAACAGTTTCGTAAAATGTTCAGCAATACAAGTTATTTACTAGATACTTAGGTATTCGGCTCCGGCTCCGGCCGAATATCAAATGTTATTATCCGGTCATATCTGGCTCCGGCCGGATATCAAAAAGTACTATCCGGTACCTATATATTGTGTCGTATCTCATGCGGTCTACCTCGTTCTATGCTGAGGGATTATTTAGATTCCTTTTTTTTTGTGAAGTATAATGTGAAAGATGGATGAATTCATGGCGTCTTATTAATCCCGAAATTCAAGGTCCCATTCTTTAGCCAGATTCGAAGCCGAGACTCCTTGGTTAGGAAGCCAAGCGCTCTATCACTGAACGCATCCATTCTAAAGTATAGTTCTGTTCAACTAATCGACTATCTCACTCTGTTGTTGTTAATGTCACTGTCATAAGGGAGAAGTAAAAGGGGTATTTTAGTCTGCTGGTTTGCTATTGGTTTCTTCATTAACATTAATCAATAGACAGTCAGGGAAGAAGCGGTGGTTAAGCAGTCAAGCGATTGGTTTCCGAAAAATTGGGTCCGGGGTTCGAATTCTAGGATTTTTTATTTCGGGATCTTCTGGCTGCTCTGAGTCCATCCAGCTCTAATGGGTAGCTGACATTAGTTGGAGAAAAGTAAAGGCGGTTGGCCGTTGTGCTGGCCACATTACACTCTTGTTAACCTTAGGCCACAGAAACAGATGACTTTTACACCATCTGCCTTATAGACCACGAATTCTGAAAGGGAAAAAAAAATTAAATAGACCATCATGCTGATTTGTTTCGATCAGTCACGATTTTCACGCAATTATAGACATATAGCTCACAGGGATGAACACTTTAAAGTTTGCGTACACACCTAAATGTGTTCTTATGAAACTAGACAGAACTGGACATAATAACACTATGACTACTAAGTGCAAATAAATCATATCCTGTTATAGTCTTAAAAAGACAGGTAGGACTACCTTAAAGGCTATTTTTTTCCTATTAAGGAGTGTCGGATTAGGAGATAGTGTTGTGTGTTGTTAAGGTTTTATTGCATTTTATTGATTAGTTAGTTTTGAAAAAAGGTCTTAGTAGTAGTAGCCCCTTTGAAGACGTCTCATTTACTTCCCACCTAACGTAAATTTACACTTAAATAGTGAATGCCTCCCGGGAATTTCGTGGTTTTCTAAAGATAAAAAAATGTTAAGTTTCTATTAACATTTCGGACAATTTTTTTTTTAGTTATGTAGGGACAAACCAGGGGAAACTATAAAAAGCACAAATAGAAAGCGATAGAAATGGACGAGTATGTTAATCCTGGCAAAATGGCATCAGGCGGTAGAGTTAATATGTGGAGTTCCAAGGATTTAAAAGACTAAGAAAAACATAGAACTTTAACGTACAGTTCACTAAGATCTAAATATAGAAAATATTTTAAATTGTTATTGGGAGTTGACACCCATGAAACCCTGGGCCGGAATATAGGGAGTGCAGGCGGGGCCACAGCCCAGGCGCCTATACAAGAAAGGTTCTCCCAGAAAAGAGAAAAAAAATCCATATTTCAACGGGGCAGTAGATTTACGTTGTTTATGAATACTGAATACTATTTTTTTCCGCATCTTTTTTATCAACCAATATTTTAAATCTTACAGTTGGCAACATTGTCGTCATCAAAAAGTCTCTGCTTATAATAGTGTCTCCCAAACTTTTGACATACGTATACCCCTTATATAATTTTTTTTAAATACTGAGTACCCCTAACCATCACCACCTCATTTTAATTCATAGTTCATTTGGTGCAAACGTGTACCCCTCCAAAGTCTTCCCGTGCCACTGGTGGGGTACGTATACCCCAATTTCAGAAAAAACTAGCGTATAGTGTGCTAGTATTCTCGTAATATACTGCGGATTTTCTACATTGCGTTAACCCTAAAAATCTTTTTTTTTCCCTAGGATATGCATATGAATAATTGTATTCGTTATTCAAGAAAAGAAAATTCAATTTAATTTACAAGTTCTCTCTTTCTTGTATAATATGGCATGCTTTCAGATATTTTATTTTAGGATTTTTATTAAAGCTTTTGAAAACGTGTAGAGGCCTCCACAAAAATTCTGCTCTGGGCTCTGGGTCATGCACATATGTAAATCTGGCCCTGCAGACAAACATACACCATACACATCTTGACGATATTTGCTGTTATGTACAAATGTTTGAATGAATCCGCGAATATTTAAATCTTTAATTACGTAA
The DNA here is from genome assembly GCA_021533235.1 of Biomphalaria straminea. Lineage (NCBI taxonomy): Eukaryota > Metazoa > Mollusca > Gastropoda > Planorbidae > Biomphalaria > Biomphalaria straminea. The sequence continues at coordinate 29,118,549 of JADKLZ010001913.1, forward strand.
AGTAATAGTACACAAGCAAAACATAAAAAAATACTTGAAAAAAACAACAACTTTTTTATACATTGTTGAATTAATTAGTTTGGAACTTTGGATTAGTCATGTGATTAAATTGGTAATAGATCTACAGTATCAATAACAAAGCATGTATAAAAATATAAAAAGGGGAAACGACCTTTATTCCAAATCTCGGGCTAAAGCCTTCTCATGGTTCTCAAGCCAACAAGGCAACCACTATGTTATTAAAGAGCTTATATAGGCTCCACATATATCATGGTTGTCTTTACTAAAACTTAGACGACGACCTATAAGGGACTAACTCAGCTTATACCACCACATCAGTCAAGTACAATTTCTTTCCCTTATTCAAGATTCCAAACAAAATAATTCATTATCAATAGTTAAATTAACTAATTTTTTTAATTGATTGTGATGCTTTCAGGTAAAAGAAATATTATTTACGAAATTTAAACTTGATCCGAAATTGTGTGGGACAAATAACGCCTACTAACTGTTTGCCAGACAGAAACATTGAGTTGATATAAGGTTTATAAGAAAGCGAAGATGTATTATTTTCATTTCGTTAATATGCATAGTGTTTTTATGATTGGGGCTCATTAAACAATTCATTCTTCTTCATTAGAAAGCATTAGTATCACCTGTTCTCTTCTCTTATTTTACAATCCACTGCTTTATGAAATCTTGCACCTCTCTAAAGTACTTAATTCCAGAATTAAAACTAATCATTTTCGGTCAAATGGAAAATTTACTTCAAAATCAATTTTAGTTCAAAATAAACTCATTAAGTAATTTTTTAAACGTAAAAATAAACTGCCACAAGGTGGATAGGGCTAGATCTATATTTATATAACTGATTATTAGGTTTTATAAATTGTATATGCCCAACCTGCAACCGAAGCTGTGTATCAAGGATTGGCCTCTATACCCACACAAGAAGTTGCAAAGGGAAAACATCGTCTCACCAGACGTAAAATGCCACAGACAGATTATCTCTACATTTATAAGATCATTAGAAACATCGCTTGTACATTAAACTTCTGGCTATTCCCAAATATCCTGCTTATATTAATTAACTGCCATTTAGCATTCATTTATTTCTTTGAAGAATAAAAAAAATGCAAAAATAAGTGTTTGTCATAGTCACGCATGAGCTGCACTATAAAATAAACATTGTTATGTTGGCTATATTTATGTATATTTTTCTATACAGTGGCAATTTGCAGTGTGTACATGGAAATGTACTATACTAATTGTTCTAAAAGTGGTATTGAAACCTTACATATTTATATTTTATTGGTACTTACTCTTAAAAAGGTTCAGACGAAGACATCATAGATTCCTCTATAAATGTGAAGCTAAAATGAGTAAAACGTTGTACTGAATTTTTTAATGCATTTTTTAAAATATCACTCGCAATAGTAGTTGTTACTATCAACCCTTGAAACTATCTGAATTACTAAATACGCACACACTTGATTCGATTTAATAACTTTTGCTTTAAATCAATTAAAAACCATCAATCTAATGCGGAAAAAAAACTGTTACTATATATGATTTAATAAATAGAGAAATTTACTAACGAACAGATTTCGTATATGTTTGCTAAATTCAAGCATATGAAAGACATTTCTACATGTATAAATATCCGCATTCAAAATGATTTCACCTAATTACTTTAAGATATAATATCAGTAGCTCGATAACCTAATCCATAAGGAAGGCTTACAAAGTCCTGTCCGTTTAAAGGGCGGGAGAGGTGTAACCCTGTCGTCTGCCACCACTCGCATGACATTTCATTGGAAGATTTGGTGTCTATTCAGCCCAATCCTTAGTGACTGCATTCAACTGTGTCACGGGGGAGGGTGGGGCGGAGGAGTTGGAAACTGCGGGGAAAACTAACAACAGGATTTATCCAAAGGTTTCAGTTTTCCTGGAATCTTCGACTTCCAATAAAAATCCAATACTTTAGATCGCAGTCATATGACTGGATTAGGTATCATGATTTTCACAACACATTTTTTTTTATATAAGCTATATGTATTATATCTTAATAAAATATTAAATGGAATCTAGTTGAATAATTAAATATAGATATACGATTTAATTAGATAAATAAGCCTAATTTGTTTGACTGTTACTGTTCTTGTTTATGTTGCCTTTAGTTCTAATGATATTCGCGACGCATCTTACTTAACAACATAACAACCTCGTTAAAAAAAGATCAGCAAAACAAAAGGAAGGCTTTAAATTTAGTATTAGTAAAATAAACAATAACGAGCAGACCCGAGGCGTAGCATACGCCAATATTTAGTGACGAGTAAACATTTCCTAAAAGACACAGTTGTCCAGATGGGGTGGGTTGTTGGGCAACGTAGAGAATTCTATATACAGAGAAGATTACTTGTCCTTCCCCCCCCCCTTCTTTTATTTCTCAGCCTCGTTCTCTCTAGCCACGAAAGTTACGTGGGGTAATTCTAGTCCGACTTGCACAAATAAAAGAGTTATCTTTCCATGACTTTTTCAACGAAGGTTAGAGATCCGGCGTGCGTGCGTGGTGTCCAGCATGGTTTGGGCGACTAAAAGAATTATATCTACAGATGAAGAATACAAATGTTCAATTTAAGTCAATATTATTTTTCATTGTAAGTGTTGTCTTAAAGTCCAGATTTCAGAGCTATCTTAAGGCTGAGAGAAAAAATAAGCTTATGAGCACTAAACTTGAACTTACCCATACCATGTGGGCGGCTAACTTTTTTTTTAAAGCGAGGATTGGACTTGATGGCCTGTGACAAAAATAAATTTCGCCCACTTAAGGTATCACTCGGTCTAGGCATTTAACTAATTTATTTTTTTTTGATCTTATTTTATCACCTCAGCTTAGCCCTTATGACTATCTAAAGCTATTACCTCCACCCCCTTTTCCTCTAGGCATCCGTGTCACGATGTAATTTCTTAATCTGACACCCGTCTAGCACATTCTTTATCGACAAGGTTAAACACGCCTCTAAATATCTTGACCTAACATCCTGCCGCACCCCCCCCTTCGGGGAACGGGTCAGTTCAAATGGACCCTCTTCAAATCGACAACAAGGTCTGTCTCGCGCAGCTAATCCCTGTCACGTAAGACAAACGGTATGTCGTCCGACCATGTTGGCATATCATTCGATAAGGGCCCATCCTTATGTCAATACATGAAACGCGCGGCAAGGTCAAGTGATAATCTTCTCCTAGGCATGGCGGACGATCTGAACACCTGGGAAGCCCCGCCTCCTTGACCACGCGACAGGATATGCGTGATGGCAAGCCCATCCCTTTTCCTGTCCAACTTAGCATTTTAACCACACATGGCGAATGGTCTTATTCCCATTTCATTCTGAGGAGCTGAAAGGATATACTTCTCTGTTTTGAGCTTTACGAGCTTTCGCTCACTATATTCATTTCATATCTTTCATAATATTGGACTGGTGCTTTTATTACAGGCTACTCCTACTTGGAAGCCCTAACCTCGTAACGCGGATACCAGTCTGCTGACACCAGATCTGGAGATACCAGCCTTACTCACTACTCAGAAGAGCCCGACCAACAACCGCATGCCAGAAGATCCGCCCCTGCAGCTACACATAGTTGGACTGTCCCGTGCGCTAGGACCGATCAAGCCAGCCACCCACAGACAACTCAGCATCAGTCACGCCGGTCTCGCCAGAGCAGCATAGGACTCAAAGCTAAGCAACAAAGCCCAATAACATTCAGACCACTTGGTTCTCATTTCTTATGATGATAGTCCCATTTATGTAAATAATTAGGCCCCGCCCTAACACTGTACAGAATTTTACCTTTTACTTATTTTCATTCTTATCATTAAACTGTACATATGTTTTACATAAAAAGTATTTGTTGCCTGCCTTTATAACGCTGTGCCTGTTAGTTTATGTGCAAGTCAAGGTCCTCAAATAATCTAAACCCCCTAGACACCTAAACGGCCACCATCTTTGACCTACTTGTCACATGGCCATCTTTGAGTTCACTAGAAGTGAGAAATGTGCTCATCTTCGACCACGAAGGGGGAGTTATAAAAATGTCTTTTAAGTTCGCTGATTAAATAAAAGTGCACAATGCGATACAATAACGCAGAGTAATCGTTTGCCGTATACTAACTAACTAATTTTAAGGGCGTAGCCGGGGGTTGGGGGGTTCGTGGTTCATTAACATTAAAATCTCAACTTGAATAGTTAAATTAAAGCCAAAAATCAGTGACGAAATCCAACCTCTCCCAAAGTGCAGTGATTTTCTGATTTGGTTTTTTGAACTAGCCTAAACTTTTTTTATGGCAGGATAATGCATTGTAAATACCTCAGAATTGGCATTTTTCTTTTAAATACCGAAAACAGTGCTCGGACCCCACTGGGCAGTATGTCTACTGTCTTTCCTATAACTTCAGCAAGAATATATTTTAGGGTACAAAAAACGTCGTTCAAAAAAATGTTATAAAAATTAATAAAAATTAATTACATACAAACACATACATACACACATACATACAGGGCCGGTCCTAGCGATTGCGGGGCCCAATGCGAAACTGATTGCGCGGGGCCTAGTATGTGTGGGGATAAGGATAATAAGTGAAAATTAAGAATATGTATTAGGAAGAAAATCCACTTTGAATTGT
>JADKLZ010001913.1:29157908-29172665 GCA_021533235.1 Biomphalaria straminea
ACATAGAAGAATACAAGTTGTGACATCTAGAACTAATGAGTGTGACACTAGGAATGCCCAGAGCCTTGAAGATATCTGTGATGTCAGTTGTTATTATCCCCTCGGTTGATATGACAATGGGTTATATTGTTATTTTAGATAACTTCCATAAACGCTTAATCTTATTATTATACGTGTAGGGTTTCGTCCTCGTTAGATAATAAAACAAATTTGTATTATTATATATTATTTTTATTATTATTATTTTCCTCCTTCAGGGTGGAGCTTGTCCAAATAGGCTGCAGCCTTTGGAAAATGCTCCCTGCCTTTCCTATTCGGCACACTACATCATGGTATGCATCCCCATCATTTGTTATGATGCTGCCAAGGTAAGTGAACTTGTCCAACTCTTCAAGCGTTGACTCGCCAAGTCTGACAGGGGCACCCTTTGCCTTATATCCCACTCGCAAAATTTTTGTCTTATCTAAGTTTATGTGGAGGCCAATTTTGGGTGCCTCTCTATCTAGGCTCTCCGTCATTTCTTGTATACTTTTATTTGTCGCCCCGAGTAGTGCAACGTCATCGGCGAAGTCCAAGTCCGTCATTCGGTTTTGTTCACACCATGGAATACCAAAGGCAGTCTGGTTCATTGCTTTCCTCATTATGTAGTCGATGGCTAGGAGGAAAAGGAAGGGAGATAAGATGCGCCCCTGTCTCACACCTGTCTCGATGCTAAAAAACTCTGTGGTTCCTCCTTCTGTTTTAATGCAGCAACTAGACTGACTGTATAGGTGTCGTAGGATCTGGACAAATTTTTCTGGGATGCCGTACTCTAGCTATTTTCCATATGCATGTGAGACATGGAAGTCATCTGTCAAAATTGAGAAGAGACTAAATGTGGCTCAACAAAAATGGCTGAGACGGATTCTGAGAGTCAGTTACACAGATCGGGTCTCAAACAAGGAAATCCTATGCCGAACTGGGAGTCGAACACTCAGTGAGGTTGTGACAGAACGTCGCATGAGGTTTGCGCGACATGTTCTACGACAAAATGAACTACGCATACCAAGAATTGCGATGACATGGAGGCCAATACGAGGAAAACGCAAACAGGGACGTCCTCGTATAACTTGGCGTCATACCTTCATGGAGGACCTCAAAACAGTGGACACCAGATGGGAGGAGGCTTCAGACATTGCCAATTACAGATCATTATGGAGACAGCTTGCCGCCCAATGCGCCGAACGGCGCGGGAGGACCTAAGTCTAAGTAAGTCAGGGTGGAGCCCAGGGCATCAATCCTTCTTTGCCCCTCCCCACAACACGCTTCTGTTTAAATTATTTTTAATTATTTTCTTGACCACTGATCTTCATATGGTTTATCTGGGCGAAGAAAGTGTCCTTACCTTCACGAAAATCTGGTAACCTTGCCCAAAACCAAGTTCAGGCACATGCACTTTCTTGAGTTGATTGTCGCCCAAGGTAGGGCAGGTTGCTCAATAATATGAAATTTGTACCTTCGACACAAAACGTGCGCCCGGGGCAAGAAGCTTTATTAGCACCCCCCCCTTTACCCCCCTTTAAGTGTAGTGTCCTTTATATCCACACTAAGCCTCTGCCTTGACATGCGTACGGGATTCTTATTCTGTTTCCCACGATTAATGAGGGTGCCATGTGGCAAGCATAACAAAACCAAAACATTTATATTACTTCAACTAATGACAAGTACTCATTGGGCAGTGTGGACTAAAGACGCACTAAAATTCCGAAACTCAAAATCCAGTATTTCCAGGGATTTGAACTCGAAACCCCTTAGTTCCGAAGCCAAACGGTTTACCACTCGACTATGACGCCCCAGAAACAGAAGACGCTTGCATTATCTGTCCTTTGGATCGCAAAGGGAACTTTACCTGCGTACGGACTGTGCAGGTGTGAAGTGAGATCATTCGTTATTGAAGGCCTTAGCACTGACCTGCAACGTCACAACCTGTGGGCAGTTTAGACAAAAATGTCCTTGCTATGTCGTACAGACCTGCCCACAGGTTAGTAATCAGGCCTTTTTATAACGATTGACCATGCGCGGAGCTAGAGCTAGAACTATTGCTAAAACAATAAAAATACAAAAAATGCTTATATTAAGTGTATCAATTAGTTTAGATCAGTCATGCAATTAAATTTCTAATAGATCTTGACTAAAAATAATAAACTGTCTGATTAGAAATATTTTTTACCAATTGTTTTTGTTTAGCGCAGCTTCATGATATTTGCCGCCCCTATCACTTGTCTGAATCAGTGGGAACATATTTTTGGACGAAAGATTGGGGTATCTGGATGATCGCTTTTGTAAATGTTTTTTAAAAAGGGGAACGACCTGAATACGAAATTGTGGACTAAATCCTTCTCAGGCTTCTGAAGCCGACGCGGTAACCACTGTAATAGCGAAGAGTCTATGAACATGAACGATTGTATAGTTATCTATTGTTTCTATTTCATGTTTTGTGTTCACTAAGCCTCCTACAACAATATATAAGGAGGACTCATTCAGCTTATAGCAACATATAATTTTTTTTTATTGCAAATAGTTAATTAATTGTTATTTTTTAAATTGATTCTTGTGTTGTCAGGTAAAAGAAAGATTTGTCCAAAATTTCAGCTTGATTGGGTGTGGGAAAATAAACGTGTACAAAGTTTTGGCCAGACAGACTAAGTGATTGATATAAGCTCTACAATAATGAGTAAGCTGGCCAAATATAGACTAGTAGAAGATAGAGCCATTTAGAAGTAGCAGATCCTACACATTTAGTGATTTCATAACATCTGCATGACTTTATCGTCTTTCATTTACATCTAAGCATTAACCTTCTTGAATTTCTTTGTGCTTTAAAACACTGATGCCTAAAATACGCTCACGGAGCGAATTCGGACTGAGACGTTGTTTCTTCCGGCCCGTAAAGATGCCGGCACAAATAATAGAAAATCCCATCCACTTTAAAAAAAAAATGTACGTTAGAACTCTCTGGTGGATTAGCACCACGACCTTTGACATTTGTACGTTTTATGAAATTGGAGAGTTAAAAGAAACTACAAGTGGAATCTAGAATCTTTCAGGAAAAGTGAACTGATTTTTTTAATCCTAACCCCAACCCGAATATAAGCCAACATTATTTATTTGTAAAGAAATGCAGACTGTTTTTTTTTTTAAATCAACATATAAACGGCATCATAAAACAAATATAGCGACATGAAGAAATAAATATATATTATGCCTAGCAATTAAAGGGCTATTTACCGTAAAGAATTAGTTTGTTGGCTAGCTAGCTTCAAATCTGGTTACATTTAAAACAGAGAAATAAAGCCATTATCTGGAACGTGAAAACATGTCAGATCATCAGATGTGCCATACGTTGATCTAATTACGGTAAGCAGTAAGTACTAGATCCACAGGTTTCTATTAAATTTTTTTTTAGATCAATTTCATTTCGTTTTTTGTACCTTTTTGATCGTTAGAAGCGCGGCAAGAGTTTGGAACTTTAAATTGACCCTCAGGTTGAATTAATTTGTGCATCTCTGCTTTCAAATAATCTTTTTTAAAATTATTATATACATATACATTTGAAACTAAACTACATTAAAGCAAAGTAATTCATACCCGGTTAAAAAATTGTCCAGACCATTCTTCACTAAGACTATATAAGCCTTGCTATTTAGCTGCATCTTAGCACTAACAAATTGTCCAATACATTCTATATATCCAGGGATGATGCAAGCCACACATATCATATAAATCAGATTGATCCTGGTACTCATCTCTGAAAGAAAATTAACGAAAAAGTCTTTAAAATTGTATTTAAAAAAATAATAATCAATGATGTTGTGACTAAAATACAAAACTTTTTTATTTCTTTGAAAACAAAACTTTTTAAACAAGATGTTTTCAAATGAGTAAATATACTTTGTTAAATAGAATGTCGTGAATGTCTGTATCTGATGAACTACTATTTACACAGTTGAATAGAAAATATTTAATCAGGATGTGAATCACATAAACCAAATATCGTAAAAGTTATCTAGATATTTATTTTCGTAAGTCAATGTTTATTAAAAGAAAATAGAAAAATAAAGCACTTTAACATTTGTAATTTCTCAACTTACCTACGTCTAAAGTAATACTTGTGCATTCAAATATTGAAATATTTACACACTAGTATTTATAGCTTACTGCAGTACGAAGGAAGTAAACTTTTAATCAATTGAATAAAATACATTTATACTTTAAGTGGACACAAAAACCCACTATTGAGTGACTTAAAGACCATTGAGGAAGATACATCTCATACATCCTGCAATAGCATCGCTGAAGTTACAGCCAGTCATTTGTTATTTATAAAATATTTACTTTAGGCCTACTTATATATAAAAAAAATATGTAAAATATATGTTTTAAAAAAGACTATTGAATTGTAAGATAAGATAAGATAATTTTTATTGATCCAATCTAATAGAAATTCAGCTAGACTACAATGGAACTCATTCACCAAACGTAAACAAACAACATTTTCTCTATATGTTGTACACAAATTACGCAATACGTAAGGCTGTAACGTGATACGTATTTTTCACTATTTTATCAATATTATGACGTGGCTAAATGTGTTTATTTACAATTGGTGAATGAGGCCCATTGACAACCTCAGCGTAACTACTCTACAAAAACAGTATTGGTGAAAAATTTAAACAAAATGCACATAGGGAAATATATAAACATTCACAACCAGCGCTATATGAATTTGACTTTTATGTACTTGAATAGAATTAGTGTTACAACGTTTATTACATTGACTTACAAGTGCCATTCTAAAACGATTACAAAGGTGGACATAATGGAAAAAACATACGTAGCAGTTGTCTATGTCCACGAAAACTGTTCTAATGATGTCAGATTCACTTATTTATGTAAAGAAACAATGAGAAAGTGACATTTATTTTCCATATGTTAGGACAAATTCGGACAAATTCCTCTTCCTCAGTACTACTAAAGCAGGAATCGCCTTGTCTGATCCTGTCAAGCACTTAGCAGGGTTAAAATCTTCAATTAACAAGTACGACTTATTAGTACATGCAGTGGCGTAGCTAGAAATTTTCGTCGGTTGGGGGAACGGGAGGATTGACCTCTTTTGGGCCCCTGTTTTGTGCGTAATGCTTAATTTTTTATGTAATAAACACTCATTTGGGGGCCCCCCTCAAGTGAGGGCCAGGGGGGATTTTCAGATTCTCCCCTCTCCTCCCCCACCCTAGCTACGCCACTGAGCACATGGGTACGTGGTGGACGCGTTAAAAAGATAATTATTTGAGGTCAGCAGCATTATAGGTTCCTTCATTGGTAGATCTAGCAAGGTCAATTGCTAGTTGTTGTTTTATTTTTCCCGGCTTATGGCACTTTATAATATGCTCATAGAATCCGGTGACTGTTGCATGCTTTAGTCTTATATATTTAAATAGGGGGTTTTGTCCAAAAACATTTTGAGTGGGTTACTCCATATCCATTTGGCTAAAATTCCATATTCCCCTGAGGGGGGGGGATTCCATTCTGGGGGGGGGGTCTGAATCCCAATAACCTCCCCAGGCTACTCCAATTAGTGCCATGTGTTCGATAGCTAGTTTAGTTTATTTTAGAATTGCGCACTTTTTGGTACCGACATTGAACGCACATTTTATGACGACACAGACTGTAGGGTTAGAGGTTAAGTTTGACGTAGAGGAATGAAGTTACCGCTAGACTCTCAAGGGGATTAGACTTCTTGTATCTACTGACTAGACTGTGGCCCATTCTGTAAATAAAGTTAGTATTTTAAAGTTCACATCGAAGTCAAGTTATCATTTGAGTTTTGTTCCTGTGGATGTCTTTTAATGTGATGGTTTTCTCTATGAAACTCGCAATAACAAAAATACACCTTCACAAGTGACGCACGCACCCAGTATCCTGAATCAATTTAGAAATACTTCAGTTATAACTGATGCAATCAATACAGTAAGAACCATTACAACAGAGAAAAACCATTACACATGCTTCTTTGGCTTGTCCAGAGAGATTCAATCTCTTTTTAGGAAAACATAAGGAAACTAGAACAAATACAATAAAAGAACAGTGAGATTTAATAACAAACGAATATTTCAATTTGATCAGAGTAACACATTATATAAAATAACTGAACTTTGAGATACTAAAGGACAGAAAATAAAAAGTAAATTAGATATTCCACACTAAACCATATTTTACAAATAGAAAAATAATACCTAATGAAATACAAATGAAACACAAAATAGAGGCACATTTCTTCCTACGCAGGAACAAGTTCTTACCAGTGCATGTTCTTCACTAAAGCCATTAGAGAATGGAATGAGTTGCCTAAATCAGCCAGGAAATGCAACGATGCAGGACCAGATTTAGTTGATTGACACATGAAATTGAATATTTCAGAATATACTTAACTTAAATTAAAATAAAACTAAGTTATTGCTTTTATATAGCGCTGCTTTTATGCTAATAGAATGCTCAGAGACATATTGTCCAATCACATCAGTGGAAGTGGATCAGTGTTTGTGTGTTTGGGGGGGGGGAATGTGTATCTGGGATGAGGTTTTCCGTGCTGCCTTAAGGCGCTCAGTAATCACAACTCTGCTCAAGTGGAGTGTCCAGCCTCGAGTCCGCTTCATATTTAGCCAAGCCAACCAAGTTCAAGAGTACTTAGCCTCTTGATCACGCATCCCATTTAGAAACGTCTAAAAAAAAAACGATTTACTGTTTTATTTACTTGCGAAAATTTAAACAATTTAAACTTCCTCATCCGGCGGACGATGTAACAGAGAGATAGAAGCAGAAGATCTGATAGTGAGTTGTAATGATGTTTTCGACTCTAGCCTTCATTTTGATCTACATGTCTTTCAGCTTGCGATAAGTCATCTGTCGAAAGTCGTGATTTCTTAAGTCATTCAGTTGACATTCGGTTGATTCACCTCAAAGCCATCTCTTACCATATATGGTAATTGTCTACTTTCCCGTTATATGAATTGCAGAAGCCTTTGAAGTTTGAAACTGATTTCTCAAGCTTGGCCAATGTTGGGTTTCATGAGGATTAGAATCTCGATGCATTAAAAAATTAAAAAAATAGTTTTCTGTTGATTATGAGTATTCTCTTTCATACACATGACCTGTTTTATGTCGATTAAACCCTGAACATTATGCTTTAACATTAACTGTTGCACATTTGACACACATGTAACAAAGAAAAACAGACATAAAAAACTTGTTTATTATTCAACTTGGCAATCAAATCATAAAATGCAATCCAATTATCTGGCATAAACATTTCGCATGTAAATTGTGAATACGTTTAGTGTTTATGTTTTGTTTGTTCATCTATAGATGTAATGTATTTTTGTTGTTGTTTTTGGTGTAATGCACAAATTGTAAGGCCAATGAGAACAATTATTGGTCATATGCTTTACCTATTTTTTATGGATAGAGATTTCTATAGGTTTTTTTTTTTCCTTTCTGTGCTTTTCAGTTATTTTTTTTTTTGTTTTTAGGAAATCGAAATAGGCTTGGAACAAAGTAAACACACTTTTATAAAACAAACGAAATATAACTTTTATTTACTCATAAATACAAAACAACTTGATCTTCATGGTAGATAAATGACATTTATTGTTCAAATGATAATTTCAACCAAGAAAAACGTTAAAAAAACTATATAATGCATAAGCTATTTCCCTTATTCGGTATCAAACAAAAAAAATGATTACCAATAATTGACTCATTGGGTATTTATGTTTATAAAAACATTTTTTGTTAGGTATAATAAATAGTTATCGAAAGTATTAACTTCACCACAAAATGCGTGAGGAAGAAATAGCAGTGTCACATATGCCATTATAGATTTAGTTGTATATTTCACATTTAAAAGATTGTGTGTATATTAGAAATATAAACCCTCGCCTGATGGCTCGGAAGTTACTCGGGGAATGTTCCTGAATTTTGTTTTCTACAAGAAAATCTTTTATTGTGAATTCTAGATCTACATTTATTCAACTACTTCGATTCAAGATTTAATCAATCCCCGGCATGTCACATCATTCAACATAATAGTAATACAACATCGTGACAAGCAGTAATAATTATTGAAGTGGACTAAACCCAACAAATTTAACCATATCTGTGAATACTGTGGAATTAGTTTCTTTAGTTTGTATCAAATAAGATAATTAATATCCAGTTATTAATTGACAAATTAGTTTTTTTTTGTCATGTCTGTCCTGTCTATGAATGTCTGTCCTGTCTATGAATGTCTGTCCTGTCTATGAATGTCTGTCCTGTCTATGCCAATGAATAATTGTGTGAAGTTTCATAGGTGTTAGGAAAAAACCTGTACTCTCTAGTTACCGGACAGACATACATACAGACTGACAATCAGATAAAGTAGGCAAATTATAGCTTTGTAATAACAATAAAGCTTATATTAAGCATATTTAGATCAATTAGCAAGGATCATTCTTGTAATTGAATGTGTAATAGAATCTAGACCAAAGACTTCTAGACTAATAATAATAAATCCAGTGGCGTAGCAGGGTACCCGTGGGCCCGGGTTCAATAATATGTTAATGGGCCTCCTCCCCCCCCCCAACATGACACATATTTTGTTTGACACCAGTAGTTTGTATGTATCAGTACATTTACTAAAAGACATTCCAATGCAAGTTTAATAACAAAGCTAACAGAATCATTGAAGACCATGTCCAAGTACAATTTAGCAAAGTGCAAGTGGCAGCTTTGTTGAAACAATAAATAAAGGCTATTCAGTGGCGTAGCTAGGGTGGGGATGGGGGTCGAAATTTGAAAATCTCACTGGACCCCACAGAGGGGCCCCCAAAGGAGTGTACGAAATTTGTTTTCTATTACATATTACACCTTTATATAATGTCAGGATGTTGTATTGGTACAGCATGAACAAGTTTTTGCCATTCTTTGTCTGACACTCTTGCTTAGAAAACACAGAATCACTTTTTGAGAAGGTAGGCTTGGTAGACTAGTACGATGAGCTACTTTTTGAGACGGTAGGTTTGATATACGTGTGGAATGCGTTACATTTTGAGGAGGTAGGCCTAGTAGATCCTTGCTTATAGCAATGAAATAAACATTTTCTCTTCAAACTTTCTTCACAAGTATAAGACAGTGTTGTACTACGTAATTATTCGGACTGGTGTTTCCATTGTATGATGAATACTCCGTTACAGCCTGACTTTAAAGTACAGTTACTTTGGGGTCTTAAACAGACAATACTATAACCTTTATCTGTAATATTTTCATATTTCTCTTGAAGATCACATTCAAACGTAGGAGTCTCTAGTATCTTAATTGATTTTTTTTTCGCATCCTATACTATTTGATTGGAAATCTCGAAAATTTTCTGAAATTTCGGTTTCGTTTAATTTGAGTGTGCAGAGAGTTGACCTTTTATTAACCAAACACTCCCAAACCTGCAAATTATACAACAATGTTGGACATTATATAGCTTTATGTAAAATAAACGCAAATCTATATTGTAATAACTTAAGAATTAGCCTCAACGAAAGGATTACAAAATAATAAATTGGATGTTTAATAATAAATAATAAAACTAGATCTAGAAACACACTATGTAGATCTACAACACAAAATTCACAAGCGTCCTTGCTTTCATCTCTAAACATCGGCCATGTTACTTCCGCTATCCTTCTGTGTCTCTCTCCTGTGTCTCATGGTGCACAGTTTCGCACCTAATGAAGGTGCGCAACATAGAGTCATAACACTGCCCCCTCCTTAAAACTGTTCGTCTCGAACAAGGTTTGCTCCGGCATGATAACGATAAAGCCGATCAACATGAACAACCTTGAAGCTGGACCGTGGACTCTTCTGAATTCTGTAGACCACATCGTTGATCCTTTTAACCACACGATAAGGACCTTCCCAGTCTCTATGGAGTTTGGAGTTTCTTCTCCGAGGATTGTACAGCCATACTAGGTCATTTTCCTGAAACCCCGAGTCATTTGCACGTTTGTCATACCTAGTCTTCATGATATCACTGCTATTCTTCATCACCCCACGAGCCAGGAAATGTGTTTCCTCTAGACGCCGTCTGAGATCAGCGACGTACTCAGTAGCAGTGACCGGTGTATCCCTCGGAACTCCAAATAGCAAATCACTTGGTAAACGAAGTTCCCGGCCGAACAACATCTTTGTAGGGCTATATGTTGTAGTGCAATGAATAGAACTCCTGTATGACAACAGAAACACTGGAATGTATGTGTCCCAGTTATCTTGTCGATCATCGGTGACCTTCGCCAAGTATTGTTCTAAAGTCCGGTTGAACCGCTCCACCATTCCATCCGACTGAGGGCGTAGTGGGGTTGTGCGAGTTTTATCTATGCCAAGTACCCGGCACATTTCTTGGAACACCCTAGACTCAAAGTTCCTGCCCTGGTCGGAGTGTAGCTCCATTGGGACACCAAAGCGACTGATCCAGTTCTCAACAAGCGTTTCTGCTACCGTTGTTGCTTCTTGATTCGGCATCGCATACGCCTCCGGCCATTTACTGAAGTAATCCATAGCTACCAATATGTACTTATTTCCTCGTCTAGTTTCCGGAAATGGCCCAGCCACATCGATGGCAATTCTTTCAAATGGAACTCCAACCATGTATTGTTGCATATGTCCCCTTGTTTTGCGTTGAGGGCCCTTTGCGGCCGTACAGACGTTGCAGCCCCGGCACCATTCCTCTACATCCTCTCTGTATCTGAACCAGTAGAATCTTTGGCGAACCTTATCGAGGGTCTTATTAACACCCAGATGAGATCCACTGGTACCATTGTGGATTTCCTGCAGCACCTCAGACACTCTGATTTTAGGTAATAAAAGCTGAAGACGTCTTGATGTGCCGTCAACGGATTCCCAGACCCTTTTTACGACACCATTTATGATGGTTATTGAGTCCCATTGTGCCCAGTACGCCTTCGTAGCTGCCCCCTTCTCAGAGATATGCTGCCATTCGGGCCGTTGTCCATTCTCCTTCCATAGCAGAATGGGGGCCAGATCAGCATCTTCCAACTGCTCCTCTCGAATCTTTTCATCAGACCAGGACCCGGTAACATCAACTCCCAAACGACAACAGTCAATTTCCTTTTCCTCTGCTTTTATACAATAGTTGCACTCTGTTTTGCATGGTCTCCGAGATAATGCATCGGCATTCTGGTGAATCAGTCCCTTCCTGTGTTCAGTCTCAAATTCATAACTCTGTAACCTTTCAAGCCATCTCGCCACCTGTCCCTCGGGATTCTTGAAAGATAGTAACCATTTCAAGGCTGCGTGGTCAGTTCTTAGTTTAAACCTTTGTCCATAGAGATATGTATGAAAATGTTTAATTGAATCGACCACAGCTAATAATTCAACCAGGAAAACTAATATCTGCCGGTTTCAAGGAGCGGAGACAGGCAGCACGGTATACAGAGGCTCCAAACATGGTTATTTCTGTCACAGTGTTGGGAAGAAATAGAAGTTTAAAGGTACAAGGAAAGATCGGCCGCGGGTGTTGTGCTTTTCTTTTGGATACTGGTGCATCTCGGTCAATAATTCGACCCGATTATATTGGGGATCAAGAAATGATACAAACGAACGGTTATACATTGAAAACAGCCAGTGGTGAACTAATACCAGTGTTAGGACAGGTTAGACTAAACTTTGAAATTCAAACCCAACCATTCCATCATGATTTCCTGGTCGCCAGTGTGACCGATGAGTGTATCCTTGGTTTGGATTTTATGCAAGCATTCGGGTTGTCGTTAAACATGGCAAATGGCACTATACAATATGCTAACATGGAGATTCCACTACTTGAGGAGGATACCGGAGAAGATCTAGTGAGAAGAATTTTGTTGGTAGAAGATACGACCATACCAGCACAATCGGAATGTATAATATGGGGAAAGATTGAAGGAAATAGCGAAACGATCAGCACGAAACTCGTAGAAACAGCGAAAGAAACAGAGAATAGGCTGGCTGTTGGAAAGACGTTGGTGGTCAGTGTTGATGACAGAAAGGCCCACGTTGAGAGTCAAGATGAAGAGACAGTGCTAAATGAAGTTGTTGTTTTATGTACCTGTGATGTCATGTAAATAAACATTGTTGTCCTCGTTGAGTTGCCTTCACTTGAAGTTATTACAATATATATATTCCTCAAAAGACCAAGTTCAAGCGAGCAACAAGCAACAAGTAATTGGAAAGATCCCATGGCGCACGCACGCGGTGTGAATGGAAATTGGTGCATCCCAATCCGCACTATTTTCATTCACGAAACAAAATAACAGAGACGTAAATAAATATAGACTGGAAAAAGGAAATAACTTCAAGTGTAACGTAAAAACATGCACATATATCTACTCATAGACATATATATATAGACTGGAAACAGGATCTTATTTTCATTTAGGAAGAGTCAAATATGTTTTATGTCCACATCTACGTTAGAAAAAAATGATGGCAAATGAGCTATAAATTCTATGACGTAAATTTCAGTCTATATATAACTATGATCTTTAGTTTTGAAAAGTACAAAACTTCATTATTCCTAATATTAGCCTTTATAGGCTACGCATGCACCTATGCGCACCATATCAACAATTTCATATTGAAAGACATAGGAAAATATATATAACTAAATCTATGCTTGCCCAAATTTTTCCAATAATAATTTGTTCTTCATCGGCCAGTCTATATATATATGTCTATGTATCTACTATTGAATTCGGATTTCCAAATTATGAAAAATGTAAAAATTGCGTTATGCTCAGTCTTAGAGATTAAACACAATTTATAAGTATAAAAATAAAGTAGGCCTACACACAATTGCAATGCACACATTTTTGTTTCATAAAACTCTCTTAGAATTTGTGTAGTGAATGGAAGAAAGGTTAAAAAAGTGGAAGCCGGAAGAGATTGTTTTGTGTGATAAGAACGACTACCAGTCAATACACAGATAGATATTACTCTCAGGTTTGACTTTAGCGAGGGAAATCTGTTATATCATGTTATAAAACGGTTCAATTTAATTATTTATACACCTAAAAATTAGCACGGGACCAAAGAAAGTGCAGGGCCCACTGCGGTCGCATATGTTGCGTGCCTATAAGGCCTGCCCTGCAAAATAGCGGCGTATGATATGAAAAATTTAAAAATTGCATTGCATGTTTCCAACATGACGAATACAAACTTTTCTTGATTATAGATGTGTAAGTGCTCCTGGGACTCATTTAAATCGACAGGATGGCGCGGGGAATCTGTTGTAAGTAATAAAATTGCTTAATTTAATCATTTTTACACTTTAAATTACAGCGGGTCCTATAAAATTGCGTGTCCTATGAAATGCGGGCCCCACTGCAGTCGCCGGCCCTGGTAAATAGCGGCGTATGCCATGCCGCCGGTCAACTAGTACAAAATAATACAAAAAATAAGTGAAAGTTGTTCCGAGCAGATGAGACTCTTTTAACCCTACTCCAACACAGATCTACAAGTCCTAGACTATGAGAACTTTGACTCTTTTAACCCTACTCCAACACAGATCTACAAGTCCTAGACTATGAGAACTTTGACTCTATTTCTCCTAACATTTTGTAAACAAAGAGCATGCATTCCAATTTAATTCTTAACCAAATTAAACTTTTCTGATAACCAACAAAAAAGTTATTAAAGCTTAATCATAACAGGGTGGTGAGAAAAAAAAAGAATCTCGGGGAAACCTGAAAAATAATTACGAAGAGAAAGAGTTAATCCAGTAATCCTGCTCAACGAATAATAATACCAGCCATGACAACCAACGACTTAGCAGAGTTTAGAAAAAATATTAGATCTTTGAAAACTTGCATGACTGCATTGGCACATGAAATGCGTAGGGTGTGATTATCTTCTTATTTGAAAAAATGCCTGTAATATATAAGATAAGATCCACATTCCCACTAGGGCTTACTCCATTTTTCTGTCCTATTTTTTCTTCCTTAAAAGCAATAAAACCATTTCACATTCACGCTACGCTGGCACCAGGGGCGGACTGGGTGTCAAAATCGGCCCAGGCATTTCTATTACACTTCGGCCCATAAACTGTATATTATACGATGGGCCTCCAATTATAGGCCTACCTGTCCAGAAAATCTTTATGTTAACTTTAAAGTTTAATCTTGTATCCATAACTGTGAGCATGCTCTATATTAATATAAGAAATCTAGCCCTTATGTTGCTTTTTCATCGCTTAAGTGTGTAGGTCCGAAAAAGATAAAGCCTACACAAGCACTGTCTAGGGATGTAGACTATAACATTATTTCGGAAAATATTCTAAAAGAAATTAGTATTACGACCTACAATGTTGACTCTGTAAAAGACTCTTTTTAAACACGACCCTCAGAGGGCCACTTTGTTAAAGGAATATTATTAAACCTTTAAGAATTCAATATGTGACCAAATGGCATTCATGGGAGCCTTTAGGTAACCCTACCGGCCCATTAGGGTACCGGCCCACCGGGCATTTGCCCGAATGCCCATGTAGCCAGTCCGCCCCTGGCTGGCACCATTCCACATTCACGCTACGCTGGCACTATTCCACATTCACGCTACGCTGGCACCATTCCACATTCACGCTACGCTGGCACCATTTCACATTCACGCTACGCTGGCACCATTCCACATTCATGCTACGCTGGC
>JADKLZ010001913.1:29182872-29194632 GCA_021533235.1 Biomphalaria straminea
ATATATATATATATATATATATAGTCTAACCTTACGGCTAAGGGCCCCGCACATATCGTTCGCCCAGGGCCCCGCGCACTGCTAGGGCCGCCCCTGATCCAAACTAATTGATACAATTACACTTAATATACGCTTTTTTTTTAAAGATAAAAGGGAGATTTCTATACACTTTGCTTGTTTATTTGTTTCTTCTTTAAAGCATCAAAAATGTAATTTTTTAATCAGTAATTTTGTAATCCAACAGAACAGAAAACAAGATTACAAAGAGAGTTTGTGTGATACACAAACTCAGAGGCGGCCCCCGTCGGAGTCGGATCCCTGTCAGATCCGCCTATTCGCAAGATGTTTCAGATGTTCCTTCTAAGTCCCTGGCTCAATTCCTGTATGCTCCCATCTTTAAACTATCGCATTAATTCTGAAAGAACAGTAAAGGTTAAATCATATTTTCAAAAGCCTTTAGTGTTTTTTTCTAACCGTGACGGACAGACCAACCAACAGACAAAACGCACACAAATATGTTAGTTTCATTTTAATGGGGGCATTATACAATTTTATTTTTAAAAATCTGATTTTTTTAAAAATTTAAGAAATTAGTTTAGAATCATGTCATTTCCGGTCTTTACACTAGTACACGAAAGCCGCTGCTAAAAATTCATTTTAAAAAATGTGCGTGATATCTATATGTTTACAGCATTTCTTATAGTAACATTTCCTCCCATACATTTACGTAATTGTTTTAGAATTGGTGTTTTGTTATTAAAAAATCGATTGCATAATTAATTATATAAATTAAACGGTTTGCGTTTAGAAAATTAAAAGTAGCCATTGCACCTAAACTTTTCAAGCCGCATTTAATGGTGAAAAAATATTTTTCGTATCTCTTCTAGTTTTGGCGCTCTGAGTGTGACAGACGGACAGACGGACAGACAGACATAAATTCATTTTAAAAAATGTGCGTGATATCTACATGCCAAGAGCATTTCATATAGTAATATTTCCTCCCTTAGATTTACGCAATTGCTTCACAATTGGTGTTTTATTATTAAAAAATCGCTTGCATAATAATTTTTATAAATTAAACGGTTTGCTTTTAGAAAACTAAAAGTAGCCGTTGCACCTAAACTTTTCAAGCCGCATTTAATGGTGAAAAAATATTTTTCGTATCTCTTCTAGTTTTGGCGCCCTGAGTGTGACAGACGGACAGACGGACAGACGGACATTTTGCACAAACCTAATAGCGGCTTTTTCCCCTTACGTGGGCCGCTAAAAATGACAAAAAGTTTATTTAAATTATCATGTGACTATATTTTACTACATATAGTAACGGTATGAATTAATTCTTTATGGATAATAAAAGTAATATCTACCTTGTCTAAAAAACACTATGCGTTTTCTATAATGCTGAAGTAGATGTATTTTGAATTAACAAAATGTTATCTAATCCGCATATGATTTTTGGAAGTTAATCTAATGTATGTATTATATGGTTTAATAATAAATCTAAATAAGTCTGTTCGTGTTTTAAGAAATATGTTTAAAAAAGCTTTAATGCAAAGACAATAAATACCTGTTCCAGTCGTGGTCAGTGGTGTTTATTTTTACCAAACCAAAACGCATCGTATTCATCTGTAATAGAACTTCTTCACTAACGGCATCTCCAATAAGTTCTAAGAAAATGCAAGCCAAGTAAGTCATATAACTTACTCTGGACAAAGTCTTCATTGCTTTAAAAATACAATATAAACACTTCCTTATGTATACAAAGTGAAACAATGAAACCAGAATAATAATAAGGTCTAAAATGACTTTTTTATATGACTAAAAATGTAAAAAAAAAATTAATTTGAAAAAAAAATTATGTTTAAAAAAGTTAAACAGCAAATACTTCGAGTTTTTTTGGTACTGCAATTTTTTAACTAAACATTTTAACTATAAAAAAACAACTCTTTTATACCAGCAATGTATTGTATGTTGGGATACAAAACAATGAGAAAATCTGATTTACATTGGAAATACACTACGATAGTGAAAACCTTTCTATGAATTAATGAATATTTCAGTTATACACTTTGCTGTTAAAAAACATTGCAATATAAGAATATGCACTTGACATATGCGAATGCTGAAGACGATCAATCTTCCGGAAAAACATCATTAAATGCAAATTGCAAGCAATATTTTGTGCTTCGTCTTCTTATCTTATACAATACAGACGTTACTTCAAATACGTTCTTTTGTTTTCTATGTGGAAATAAATAGCTCATGTATTAATTTCAAAATCTTACTAATAGTCATTCTGTTACAATGTTAAACTATGTGAAATATTATGTGCATTTTCCCTTTGCATTTTCTTGTGCGACTAAAAAGGCCAATCCTTGATGCACAGCCGCAGTTATAGGCTGGGTATTTGTAATCACCATGTTCAATGACATTTTCACCCTTCTTTCTACAACTGTTGTGTATGGCATCTGCTAGTGTCATTTGCCTTGCTGTCCTTCTCTGGCGTTTTTCTTTCGCCAGCGTAATTTGGATTATAGTGAGGAGGATTCGCGCAACACGTCCACCTCACTCTCTCACCCTATAGCCCATCCTTTTCCGGAAGCAAGATTTGGTCAAGACGTCCGGGGACAAGTTTGGGTGCAGTGGATGACCAGAGACTTCCTGCGTGTCTTGTTCTGCTGTTGAGTGCTCCACAACACTGTGCTGGTATTTGCCTTTTTTGTCCGATTTGCCGATTTTTTTCACGTTTCGCACAGGCGCCAAGTCCAGACTTTACATGCTAGATCAGTGTACTGAGTGCCATGGGCACGTCAGATACTCTCTGCCTGGTTTAGCCGGCCAGTCAAAGCCGTTTCCGGGGTGTGGCCGCTGCGCATGCTACAGCTTCTGGGAGCCACAGGAGAGAGTGAGGCCGAACATTCCGGGCTCGCATAGGTCTCACCAGCCACATGAGGAGGCATAAAACCCCAGTGCAAAGCCCTCAGCCCCCTGGATGACAAAGTGGTCATCATCGAACCACGATGGACGAACTATATATATGGCATCTGCAATCCTGGACCTTATGGCATTCTGTGAGATTAATGAACGCGATATAGACTTTCATTTGTTTAAAAATACCTGTGAGCAGGGGTGTTTGAAAACGTCACATAAAGGCTATTAGGGCATTGTAACGACGCGCTGTAAAACTGAAACTAAAATTTAAAGGACAAGAAAATAGGACTTGCAAAAGAAAATGCCAAAGAACAAAATATCTAGGCAACTGACACCAGCTTGATCTGCCTGCACAGTTTGAAGCCGACCATTCCGGGGTAACATAGGTCTCACAAGTTACACGAGGAGACACAAAACCAATGAGGAAAGCCATCATTCTGCAGGATGTCATAAGTTGTCATTATCATATAACGATGGACGACCTTAGCAAAAAAACTGTGCTGAAGTTAAAACTTGAAATAAACGTTGTCAGTCATCTTTACGGTTAATCTAATTACCAGCAAAAGAATAACGATGTGATAAAAGTATGTGTAAATTGTTGGGACAGATGATGTACAGGTCAAATGTTTCTGTAACCCATGGTTAACGGTTGTGGGCAGCACAACGAATAACTGCCTTTACTTTTCCACAATAAATACCAGGTACTTATAAGAGCTGGGTAGATTCACAGTAGCCTAAAATATCCCGAAAATAAAAAAATTCTGAGGGATAGACAAAGTTTGAATTAATAAATAGAATTACAAATTAGTTAATTAATTATTGGTAATTAATTATTTTGTTTGATACCAAAAAGGCAAATTAATTTTACATTATTCCCAGATAAGTCTAATACGTCTAATTCTGTAGGATTTCGTCCTCTTAGTTATTTCTTTCACACCAATTCTTGAATCAAATTGAAACTTTAAAAAAAAAAGTATTTATTGCACTTCGCCAATAATTAATCGATTCAAAAATTAAACCATTAGTTCATTAATAATTGGTAATTATCTATTGTGTGTGATATCATGTGTGCTGTTTAACTGCATTATTGAGAATTATAGTTATAACTGCGGAGATCTTCACCTGAGATGAGCATTTTTTAAAATGAATTTTTTTTAGCTACTTATTATTTAATAATAATAATAATAATTCCTAGGAACATTCTCGTTGCCTGTCAGAGGGCTGTACTGATGCAGACCTGCCACATCACCAGAAAATTCCTCAGTGGTAACTGATAAAGGGAATACGATGAATTTTGTCTCCCTTTAACGAAACTCGACCCTGGCTGCGTCAGAGAATGAACACTCGTTCTTTTCTAACATCATAATAATCTTTATTGTCCGTAAGGAAATTTGTCTTACAATTTGTGCATTATACAAAACAAAACATTATTTCAAAAAATGTACATTTACACCAGACTCACACACAATTTACATGTGAAAATTTTACATTAGATTGTTTCTATTTAATGATCTGATTGCCATCTATGAAAATCTATAAAGAAAAAAAGCATTAACACTATCATGCGATTAAAAATAAAAACGAATTTATATTTTATTACAAATGTTTTAATGTTTTATTTCCTTAAAAACTTTAAGTGTTCTTGTCTACAAGTTGTTGTAGTAAGTTACATCATCAAAAGACAAGGAGCGATATCTAATAAACAATAAATTAGCACTTACTCAACTTCTTAGACACACTTGACATTTTGTTTTTGTCATTCGTTGGCATGATCATGACTTTCGGTTGCTGCACATCCCAGGAAACTTTTGTCATAAGCGGGCATTTTCTGTTTTTTATCTTTGTTAATTACAAAGTTACTAAGTTTTGGAGTTAAAGTGTTGTCAATAATTGTTACATATGTTATTTCCATTTGTGGACCAGTGGGGGAAGGGGGTATCTGGGGAAAGGTTTTCGACCTTGCCTTTAGATGCTCAGTAAACACAAATCTGATAAAGTCAGGTGTCGAACATCGGGCCCTTTTCATATGTAACCAAAACCTATAGGATAAATTGTTAAAATTAATTTTATAAGTGCTATTGTTCTAATCGGTGCATTGTATCATTTATGGAACGATGAACTGTTATACAAGCAAATAAATAGTCCCGAAATGAAGAAAACTACGTTCCAAAACAGACACACACAAACTCATACATATAATTAAACATTGACGCACATAAATATTGTTACGAACTTCTCTAATCAGGCCTTCTGCAAACACTGCTTAACATAAACACAACATATCTAACTCAAGAACTTAACAACAGTCTCTCTATATAGCGCGTATAAGCTACATTTTTAAAGCCTTCTTATTCACAAACACAGTCCTAACTATCACTGTCTTTCTCTCCGCTGGACTACCATTCTGACTGTCAACACACACACAGTTCTCGTCCAAGCTTTCGGGTCTCTTGCGTACAGCACAGGTCACACCGTTGACCTGTGACCCGCCTTCGTATGTGCGTGTCAGTGGGTCTCACATGTAAACACATTCAGTCCACCACTGTAGATTTGTAACAATGCCCCCTTCTTAAATTTGTCCGTCCCGGACAAAAT
The DNA here is from genome assembly GCA_021533235.1 of Biomphalaria straminea. Lineage (NCBI taxonomy): Eukaryota > Metazoa > Mollusca > Gastropoda > Planorbidae > Biomphalaria > Biomphalaria straminea. The sequence goes on from JADKLZ010001913.1 coordinate 29,188,399, forward strand.
CAAACTCACAACATGGGCTGTGAAGGTTCATCGTTGCAGGTGGGGGTCTATCTGTGGGAGGGGCAGTGGGCTTATACTGCCATCCCGACGAAGCCATCTGCGTAGCGACCTGTGAATGTCTCTTTCTCCTGCACCAGTTGGTCTTTCTTTGGTTGAGAGAAAGTCTACGTTGCTTAGCCTTTCTATCAGTCGCCGTCGATCGCAGTTTCGTGGCTAGTAGTTGAGCACTTGATGTCATGGCAGTGCTCACTAAGACCGTTGTTATTACACGTTGCACCAACAGGCTTTCTCGATGAACCGTAGGCCTCCAGAAGGCCTGGTTGTCAAACACGTCATAATCCTCAAGCGTGTTTGACAGAAATGTCTGTGGGGCACATGGGCAACGTTCTATGTGCACAAGTCCATCCACTACACCACCATCAGCGCTTCTCATGCTGAAACTGGTATCAGGACAAACGTCAGTTTGGTCAAGACTTTGTTGGTAAGTCTTAGGGCGCTCGCACTCTTCCTGCAAGGCGGGCCTGTCATCACAGTTCTTGTCAAACACCTCGGTACAGTAACCAGGCTTCGAGTTTCTCTCGTAGACACAGGCAGATTGACAGAAGTCTTTAAGGTCCACAGCAACAGGCTTGGACTCAGACCCAACGTTGTCTTGATCTGTCTGGCTGGTTGAGGTACTCGTATCAAGTTTATCTGCAACAAAAGCTTCAGTCAAACTATATGTCTCTTGTCTTGTTTCTTCAGCTGTCTCATTCTGCTTCCCGTTGATCTTCTCTTGTGGCTCACATTCGTTTGGTTTGCTATCACAGTCACAGACAGCACAACCATCATCAGCATCTCTGTCGAAATTATCTGTTTGTTCTAGTTTCTTGTTTGGCGTGGTACCAAACGTTTCCTCAGTCTTGTTCTGCACAGTACTGGTATCTATCTGCTTAATCATGGTACCAAACGTTTTGTTGACATTTTTCAGCGTCGCACATAACTGTATCTGGAGAGAGCTCATCTGTTCACTCACGGCACACATGAGCACTCTGACATCTGGTTTGATTTCAAATAGATACGAGTCCGGTTCTTCATCTTCTTCCAGCAGGGCTTCTCTGAGACGTGTTGTTAGCGTTCCTTTGTTCCCATTAAGCTGTAGACCTCTTTCTCGAAGCTCTTGTCTAAGTTCTTTTAGATCAAGTTCACTAAGCAGTTTCACAGAAGCCATTAGAAATCCTCACTTCTGACACCAATGTTACGAACTTCTCTAATCAGGCCTTCTGCAAACACTGCTTAACATAAACACAACATATCTAACTCAAGAACTTAACAACAAGAGCTTCAAAAACACAGTGGCGGTTTAATAACAAATACACCACAGCCAATTCACAATATTTGTCTACACTAATTTCAAATGCTTAATAACACATGGAACTATCTACTAACACAACAGTCTCTCTATATAGCGCGTATAAGCTACATTTTTAAAGCCTTCTTATTCACAAACACAGTCCTAACTATCACTGTCTTTCTCTCCGCTGGACTACCATTCTGACTGTCAACACACACACAGTTCTCGTCCAAGCTTTCGGGTCTCTTGCGTACAGCACAGGTCACACCGTTGACCTGTGACCCGCCTTCGTATGTGCGTGTCAGTGGGTCTCACATGTAAACACATTCAGTCCACCACTGTAGATTTGTAACAATATATACATAGTTTACATGCTTAGGCATATGGATATGAGTTCATGGGTGGAGAGCTCATTAACTGCCGGAACACAATACATAATCTCAGTTTGATTTATCTTAATGTTTGTTTGCTTTCAACATTGAAGAATTGAACGCATCTAATTAATTAACATACACATCTATCTTGTATTAGTAATACAAGACTAAAGGTTCACAAACTTAACTTAAGGTTTACAAAATAAAATGGAAGTTTTAGAATCTGGATATCAGAAACAGTCAGATGAAAACTATTGATAACCACGATCCAGATTCTTTTATACAAACAATTCATTTCAAACTTGCACGAGGTTATCCAGTTATCCAGTTAGAATTCAGCGTAAACATTCTAGCATTTCAACATGAGGCAATATTTTAAAAGAATCGGTTTTCTTGACACTTTAAAAAGTAAAATTCTATTTTTTTTTGTTTATTAAACTTTGAATTCGACTCAACTTTTGAACATCTGTTTGCTACGCTACAGTATTTTCCTATGTCTTTACATGCTGGGCTAAACAATAAGGGTTGGGGTCGTCGACATGGGCTCTGTCATGGTCACCCCTTGGACTTGTGCGACGTGAAGTAATTGTTGTAGCCACGTCTGAGGCGTCTACACCAGCCTCCGCATCAAGTTTCCTTTTCTTCCTGGAGTTCGTGGTTAAAGAATTATAAGATGTATCTTCACCAGCTAGACAGTCTCTTACAGTGTAGTCACTCCCAGCTTGTGTAGTCTCATTGCTAGTTCGTATTTTGTAGTTTTGATAGATACATTCTTCTTGAGTATTTGAATTCGATCTGTCAGTTACGAATCCTGCATCGCTGTAAGGCGACGCCTCTGAGTCTGCAGTGATGTTGGCTTGATTATTGTGTGGCAGTGGATAATCTTCAGAACTGTCTCGTCTATTCGACATAGGTCCAGCCTGATCGTAACATTGTGATGCCTTTGTTGTGCTTATAATATCAACGCCTTTATTTACATTCAATGTATTTCGTCTTGTATTACCTCTCTTTATATATTTACCCCAACACATACAGTAAAGGAGGCAAAGGAAGATAATAAATATAGACACAGCTAAAGACACGACAACTATTACTATTAAATAAGTTTCAGCAACTCGTTCATTTGACACGTCGAGAGTAGAGTTGACTGTAGTTGTGTTAGCTGGATTTGTTGATATCGTGTGTGTAAATGGGTAGGCTGAAGAACCATTCATTGTTCATAAAATTAGAAGTTAACAGTGAAACAGAATTCCGTCTTCAAATGTTATCAACCTTCGTATTCCTCTGAGCATGAAGAGTTAACATTTAAAATGTTGGTGGCAAACATTTTTTAGAAATATATCATTTTATAGTGCATTCCATGAACTTTGCTTTAAATAATCCAGCACTCTACTTAAGTACTATAAAGAGCTGCAAGTAGCAAAATGTGAATTGTTCAATTGTCTTTCTTTGACTCCTATGTTACAATAAAACCTAGATTTGGAAAACAGAGAATGCAATTTTAGAATAAAGATAATAGAAACTTTATTAAATATTGGGCTGACTGTATTTAATGTTACCTTGTATTGATGTTACGACTATTTCTTCAGAAACAAAGATTATTAATTCTTAACATAAAGAATAGGTTAACATGCATGACCATATCCATGACGCGTAAGACGTGAGCATCTTCTTTTTAAAGTAACGTCTGTATTATTTAAGATAAGACAAGATAATTGCGGGATTTGAATTCGCGACCATAAAAATGGTTGCACATTACACAATGTGGCAGTTTTATGTTATTAGTATTACTGTTACTCCAACTCTGTGACAAGAGACGGGAGCTTAAAGGGAAAAAGTTGTCTGACCCAAAATATGACCTCGAATACAAAAACGTCAGCAAACGGATTAGAAAGGGAATGAAAGAAGCGAAGGAAAAGTGGATAGAGAACTTTCTAAACTCAAGTTGATATGGAAATATAAAGGCTTAGCCCTCGGCACCAAAATCAGACTGATGCGCTCCCTGGTCATGGCCACATTTCTATATGCTTGTGAGTCTTGGACGCTGACTGCAGAGCTAGAGAGGAGGATCCTAGCAATGGAAATGAGATGCTACCGAAGGATCCTAGGCATCACATTTAAAGACCGCATCACAAATCAAGAGATTAGAGACAGGGTTACGGCAGCGATCGGACCCCATGATGACCTGCTAAATACTGTGAAGAAACGAAAGCTCAAAATGTATGGCCATGTAACAAGATCTTCAGGACTTGCAAAGACCTTCCTCCAGGGATCAGTACCAGGAAAAAGAAAAAGAGGCAGACAGAGAAAGCGGTGGGAAGACAACATCAAAGAATGGACAGGCCTACCATTGAACGAGGTTTTAATCAGGGCAAAGGATAGAGAGGAATGGAGAAAGATGGTCCACAAGTCTTGCTTGGTGCCCCAACGGTCCACCAGACTAAGGGATAGGTAACAGGTAACTGTTAATTACTGTTACTACCGAAAAAATAAACATTTCAAATACGTTGAACACGTATGTAATTAGTTTTAGTTTATTTTAAAAGAATTTCAACATTTTTGTTAATTGTAAAAACCATTATAAAATATATAAATGTTCTCACATATTATTTAAATACATCGGAGTTTAGGATTAGATACATATACATATAAATATATATATATATATTATGTACTGGATCAGTACCAAGAAAAAGAAGAAGAGGCAGACAGAGTAAGGAATGGAAAGACAACATAAAAGAACCCAAACTCTGACAATGAAAGAGTTCTATGCAAAACAAAAGATTGAGGAATGGTGAAAAACGGTCGAGAAATTTTGCGTGGTGCCCAACGATCCAAAAGACTAAGGGATAGGTAAAGGCGCAGGTATAAATTTAGGGATGATTACTTTGAGCTGACAATGGGCTGATTTTGATCGCTTTTCCGCTTGAAACTAAACAAAAATAAAAGCCAACCACCTTAGGGTGTAATGAATTGTTAAATGTTTAGCTCTTATACTTTTACTTACATTTCTACCATACTCCGGATATTATACCATTTCGCGCGCATCTGTTATAAATAGTTTCTATACATAGAAGTTTTCATCACCTAGCATGTTTCGTTGTTTTGCATAGAAATAACATGAGGGAATACATACACTGACAAATCGTTATGGCACTCACGCTTTATTTTTGTACAATTAGCTGATTGTTTTTTACTTAATAGAGATTCGATTTTAGCCTTGTGTCGTAACATTTTGTCTTAAGCAGGCCCCGAGAATAATAAAATAATAAAATACAAATATTACGTGTAATAATACATGTATTGATGTATTAGTTAGTAGAAGGTCCCGTAGATTCATAAAGTTACCCTTTCAGACCTTATGATCTATAGGACAGATGATGTAAAGGTCATCTATCTGTGGCCTACTTTTACTTTTCCTCAACTAATGTGAGGTACCTATTAGAGCTGGGTGAATCCCAGTCTTCTTCATGATTCGAACCCTATATCACGGTACGAAGCCAAACGCTTTACAGCTCAGCCACCACGCCTCCTATAGATTCATAATGTAATGTAAAGTTGGCAAGACGACAACGTTTAAATGACATTCATTTGTATAAAAAAAATATAAAAAAATATAAATGAACAAGATAATAAAAGACTAAAATATAAATAAGATCTATATACAATGAAATTGCATGAACCCACCGTAGCGATAAATTCAACATCTTTTTAAGTCGGTATAAGTCCAAATGATTTCGTTTAATCCAACTGCCATCATGGGAAATTGGACAAAACCCACAAGTAGATAACTTAACCTTTTAACTTCTTAGTTTTGAAGTGAATGAGATCATTCCTACTGTTGTGTGTACAACACTAACCCTTTTTTGTGTAGGAGAAACACTCGAAAGTTACGTAAGTTGTAAGTCCTTAAAATCTACTCAATCTGATTAGTCTGATTAGTAGGAAGGCTCAGTTTCACAATGATGACTAACCCAATTAATAGTTTTGGTTTTAGTTTCAAACTTTGAGTGTTTGTAAACTCCTGGTTTAACTTTGACATGCACATATAAACGTATGTATTTCAACAATTCGAAGAAACTCCAGTCATATATTCAGAACAATATATATATTTAATAAAAGTAATCATAATGAACTTACAACTGTAAATAAAGCAATCTAATGTCGAACTTTAAAACATACACACAAAAAAACAACAACAACAACAACTTTGCAACTGCCTTATATACTGTCCTTCTACTATTGGTCTCAAAACTCAGGCCTTTGACAACAATGAAAATCTCCCAATGGACCAAAAAAAAAATAACGACTAATAAACTTTTTTTTTAAATAAAAGATTTCTTCTCTTAGGTGTAGTGACCTGGTTTAGTTTAGAGAGTATGTTTATATGTAAATAAATATATTGTGCGTTGTACTATTTTGTGACAGTTAAAAATGTAGTGACGTATATACCTTGGGTTTGAAGCTAGAAGGATAGTAGAGGAAGATCTGGTTAAAATAGATTTAAAATATATTTATAGTTCGTCC
>JADKLZ010001913.1:29223556-29243591 GCA_021533235.1 Biomphalaria straminea
AAAAAAAAATCCAAAAATGACTTCGGGTATAAGAAATTATTTAACCGAGCAAGGCTCGGCCACCTGATATTACGTTTAAATTGCCTAAGTCTTCTTATATAGGTCAAACTATGTCTTTTTTACTTGTGTCCAAAAAGCTACTAATTCTTTTATCAGCGATATACATCAATTGTTACATTACTAGGAATGATCCAGATTTCTTGATCCAGGTTCCATGAAGTTCTGACTTTAATAGAGGTATTGTAAATATATGGAGAAGAAAAATTTACATATTAACAAGAAATCATAGTAATAGTACGATGAAGCTTTATTATAGTTTTTACAAATTAAAAACAAATAGAAATAGAAACTAATAGTTTAACTCTGAGGCCTTCTGTATAAATTAAATGACAGCCTAGGCCTAAGTTCAGAATTAATATTACATACATTTAATAAACTATTCAAGTGTCATAAACATTTTTTTTACAAAAGTATCTACCTCAATAGTTCAGAATCTTATTTTAGTAAAAGAAAGATTGAATGTTGTATTGTTTTTATAACTACTATGTACAAATAGAAAATTGCTGTTTTATTTGTTAATTAAAAAAAACAACTATTGGTATGCTTGTTATAAAATAACAAAAACAAATAATTACACTGTCCAATTGGTAAATAATAAATAAATAAAATAATATACCCCATTGTCATATCAATCGAGGGGATTATAACAACTGACCTCACAGATACCTTCAAGGCCCTTGGCATTCCAAGGAACATTCTCGTTGCCTGTCAGATGGCGGTACTGCTGCAGACCTGCCACATCACCAGAAAATTCCTCAGTGGAAACTGATAAAGGGAATACGATGAATTTCCTCTCCCTTTAACGAAACTCGACCTTGGCTGCGCCAGAGAATGAATACTTGTTCTTTTCTAACATACTTCTATATTTTTCCACATCCAGGGTAAGCATAAGCATTGTCCGCCGGTGGTCAATTAAGATTTTCTTTTCGCCGACAGCGTCTGTCCTCAGCAGCATATTTTCTTTTGGTCTTAAATGTAGGCCTATAACCCACGACTTTTGTGCGTGGCCTCAAGCTGTCTCGTTCTGAAGTCCCATGCAACCAGGTGATCTCTTCTATCATTCTATGTCATCTAAGGCAAGTTGGTGTCTAAGCTGATCTTTAAATAGTTTCCGTATTACGTTGACCACCTTTTGGCTAACCAAAAAAAGACTGCTTTTGGTATACATTCGTATCCCATAAGGGATCAGCGTAACTGTCGGACCATAAGAAGTGTTTATAGTGCTGTTTTGCCACCGTATGTCCATGATGGAGCGCAAGCATCTTTGGTAAAAGCGTTTAAGTCTTAATGCTCTCTGTATGATTCCTATGTCTCAGATCCGTATAGAGGGGCTGAGAAAACCACTGCTTGGTAGACATAGTTTTTTGTCGGCAAGCCGATTTATTCTGGCAATTTCTCGGGTAGAGACGTACAAAAGTAGTACTTGCCCTGGTCATACAGTTATCACCTTACCTTGAAAGCTGTTAGAGCATAGAATGGGTTGCCTGAGCTAGCCTGGAAAACCAGTGACTTGACGGAGTTTAGGTCATTAGTAAATATGCATGACTAAATGCATGACGCGTAGGACGTAATCATCATCTTTTTGAATTCATCTGTAACATTTAGATAAGATAAGAAAGCGAGGCCTCATTTGATATTATGCTTCCTAGATATGTGAAGTAGTCTAACTCGTTTATAGGCTGTTCATTTACGGTGATCTTTGGGGCTCAGTAGAAAAATAAATATATTCACAAAATAAATTTTGAACTTTCATAGTAGTCTATAGATCTAAACTTCGTTCAAATCATCAAATGCCATTGTTAATTTTTTTTGCGGCTTGTTACTTTTACCGTGTTTGTTGACCTGGGCATACACATCTTTACACTTTTCATCGTCAAGGACGTTTTCATAAGAAGGCGTAGATTTTGTAGGATTAGCGTATTTATTATCAATGTTGTGGATTGTAGCATGTTTGGATGAAGTGTTTTGTTGTAATATTGTTTCTTGGTTACGATCCGTGTCTTGAGTTGGTGACACATTATATACATTGTGAAATTCTTTAGCACTTTCTCTTAGTAAGGAATATTCAGTTGGCGTTGGATCTGGAATCGACATTTCAACATACGGCTTATTTACCGATTGTCCAATTTTGAGTTTCTTGTTTTGGGTAGTTTTGGCTACTTCCATCTGGTCTACGGAGTCGTAGAGAATATCTTGCGGTAAGTTCATGTTTTTAACTTTATTCCCTTCTTCTGTGTTTTTATTTTGAGAACGTATTTCAGAATAGAACATATCACATGTAGAATTACGTTGACTGTTTGAAACTTTTCTAACAGGAGTAAAGTTTGTATTTTCTGTAATCGATAGGCTTAAACTTTGTTGTATCTTGAAGTTTATTTGTTTTGTGGCCACGTCATGTTCTTCTAAATTTGTAGGTGTTTCACTTTTAGATTGGTGATAGTTACGTTCATTTCCTTTATCTTTTTTCTTTACTATAACCACTATAACTATAACGATTACAATGATCAAAACTGTCCCGCCTACACAACAACCTATAATTATTGGTAGGAAGCCTTCGTTATCATCTCCATGTTTATAGTTTGGGCTTAGTGAAGTCATAGAAAGTAATACACCACTATTTGTTGCGTCCTTATTAAATACAACAGTTTTATTCGTTAAACTATCCGACGAATAATTCCAAAGTATTTTGTTATTATCGAGGGAACACATCTCAATATAAGTTTGATCACAAGATGTAAGTTTCAAAGTTTGCCAGTATAAATTTTTTGTTGAAGAACATTTGTCTTGTGTTTCTTTAGCACAAATAATGTTATGACTATCTACGCCGCAACTGTATATAAAAATGTTAGAAGTTTCATTACTTTGAAAAGGTGTAGGAGTTACTAAAATGTCTCCAGTATAGTTTACTATTTTCAATGACATCACTGAATTACTACAAAGAACTGAAGACAGCCTAAAAGAAAAAAAAATAATATGCATTAAAATTGAGTCTAAAATAAAGCTTTATAAAGAAATATTGCATTGTAAGAGTTAGTTGTTCTTTTTACATAGTGCATTCAAATTTGCAGTTCATGTATTTTCAATCTTTTTTCATTCAAAATTCATCAGGAGTAATCCGTTTTAACCATGCACAGTAAGAAACAAAACGACTAAAAGAATTGAAGATTTTCCCCTCCTAGCCCTAATATCCAGAGGGACTGCACGTGCCGGCGGCGGGAAGGACTCATGGTCGGGGCCATTGAGAATGACAGTGCAGATCGAATCCCATATAACCAGGCAGACATCCTTTATATGAGGTATATACACCCGTAACTATTTTAGTGAGTTTGATGACTCATACTTATGTGTATTCTATGATCTAAGACCTTAGAGGATTGAAATATTTTGTTACTTTTGATGAAGCAGCAGTTGGAAGGGTGAAGGGAACTGGCGGATCCAGATAGGGAACCACTCCCACTCCCCATCGATTTTTTATCCAGAAAGCATAGTTTGTGAATAAATTTAGTGTTAAATCTATATAAATAATATAATTTTTTTGTTATGTAACTTCCTTCTGGATTGTTGGCAAACTCGATGGGGGGGGGGGGGGGGCTTGAATTTACTGCCCTCCCCACCCTAACTGTTTAAATGGGGGGCGGATCCAATCTTTATGCCGAATTCATAGTTCGTGAACACAATTAGTTGAATATCTATATAATATAAACCACTTTGATATTTCAACCCATTTGTATATTATGTCGCACCTCAAAGTCTTATCCCTAATAAAATAGATTCAATCGCCGGCGGGCCCCCCCCCGGGGATGGACCAACTCTTTTTTTTTATACTTTAGTATATAAAAAAATTACGCAATTTTTTCCCTACAAATCTGTCACTAATATAAATCATATGTGTTTGTATGAGCTTTATATTAAATTCAGCTGCGCGGTGAGAAGGAAACTGCTGTGTGGGCGACATCATTCCGACCACAAACAACGCCCAGGCTTTCATCTCACTCAAGGCTTAACTATTAGCTCAAAGAAAACAAATGTTATAGGATCCCTGCTACATTGCCACCCTCCATCCTCATAGACGATACAAACTGGATGCCGTAAATGAATTCTACTATCTGGGATCCACAATTCAAGCCAATCTTTCTCTAGATGAGGAGATAAAAAAAACGTATAGGAAAGGCTGCATCGACCTTCGCTAGACTCAGGTCAAGAGATTGGGAAAACCAGAAGCTAACTACAGCGACCCCAATCGAAGTCTACAAAGCATGCGTTATGAGTACGCTGCTGTATGGCAGTGAATCACAGACCACCTACGCAAAGCAAGAGAGAAGACTGAACTCATTCCATTTGCAATGTCTTCGTATGATCTTGAAAATCACATTGAAAGAAAAAGTGTGCAATACTGAGATCCTTGCACGAACAGGTATTCCCAGCATCTTTACAGCCCTCAGACAACGCCGCCTGCGCTGGCTTAGACATATTCGCCGAAATGGAGGACATTCGCATACTGAAAGTCATCCTCTACGGACAATTTGCGACTGGCTCAAGAAAAACTGGTCGCCCCCACCTCCGTTACATAGATGTAATAAAACGTGACCTCAAATCAGTAAACATCAATACTGACCAGTGGGAAGACATAGCTCTAGACCGCACTAGATGGAGAGAGACAGTGACCAAGAAAGCTGTGGACAGCGAAAGAGCATGGGCCTCAGCTCTGAAAGAAAAACGGACAATACGAAAAACGGCAAGCTCCTCTACCACTGTAGCGAAAACCACCTTTACCTGCAATACTTGTGGACGGGAGTGTCTCTCCAAAATAGGGCTCCACAGCCACACGAGGAAGTGTGCGAGATGAACCATAGTAGTTCTACGACTGAAGGAGGCCAATGATGATGATATTAAATTCTTATATCGAGTTGCTGCACCCTCTATTCTCTAATATCAAATGCAATCGTTAGCAATAATTACCACCTCCTCCCCTTTTCCGACGAAAACATGATTGTTGAGACAGAATAATCAACTATTGCGACAGTCTAATGTAATTGCGCATGAATTTATCGTATTTGTGTGAGGAATAACTTTGTTTTTGGAAAATTGAGAATTTACGATAAACTTTTTTATACTAAGAATAACTATTGAAATAAGTTTTAAATCCAAATATATTTTTCCTAGTGGCCTTTACCCAACATTTACCCATCTGGAATTTTTAAAATATTGTTTAAGTACTTTGATTAGATATCTATCATTTGTACAGGCACTTGAATCCTAAAAATACATAAAAATTAAGAGTATATTTAATTGGTCTACTTAATTTCTCCTCCCTCTTCCGAAATTATTTTGTTCAGAGTTTTGAATTAGTTCTGTAACAAAACCAAGTCATAACATAAATAGACGTATTAGCCATTGTTCTGTTGACGTCTTTATGCTGACCGACAGAGGCCAGCTACAAGTGTTCTTGCGATAATAATACGCCTATTTCTAAATTTTGAATTTATTCAAGCATGTTAATGAAAATGAAAGTCTTTTTTTTTTATCTTTATCTTCTATGCTACATTGGTCCCCGACATAGAAACGATTGTAGGAGGAAACGATTAGGCTGAAGTGTTGCAAAACAAGACTCCCGTTTTGATGCCTAAGGGATTGCGAGAGCATCTTCATCGCACATTGCGGAGTTGCAAAAAGCTCCCACAACCTTGTCACAATCCAGGCTCTGTTCCTCAAGGGGCCGTTACATAAATGTCGTGCCCCGCACAGCTAGCCTGGTATGGAAAAGGAAAATGGCGGGGGGTCTTAGTGTACGTGGCCTCTTGCCGCGAGTCTGACCCACCCGCCAGACAAAACAGTGTACACTGTTTTTTTTTTTTTAGGCCCGTGAGAAAGAGCTCTTGTTCACGTTTGCTGGCCTAGAGTTCAAAGAGCGAAAGGCTCAACTCTACCTGACAGTTTAAGAATAATAATAAGAAGAAATGCTACATTGGTTTCCTGATTTGATAAAATGTTTGTCAGTATTTTGTTCAGTAACCACATTATCTTCTACCAATAGAAAACGTGTGTTATAAGGTAAAGAACATTACTACCTTAACCTAAGCAAGTGTCACTCTAAAGAACGCTTAGACAAAATAGGAAATCAAGAATTCATTTTGCACTTTGCTCGACGTTTTTAGGCATTCTTTAGAATGCCTAGAAAAAATAGTAAATTAAGTATTGATTTTTACTTTGCCTGACGTTTTTAGGTATTCTATAAAATGCTTATGCATTCTGTAAAATACCGAATTTCGCACTTTTCCAGTATCATAAATAAATTACCTTAAAATGTCTGTCTCGTTTAAACAAAATACATCTGAATAATTAGAAGATAAGGAATGAACTTCTGCATTTATAATTAGGATCTCTTCACTTAGTATTACGTGTGCCATGCTTAATACAGTTATCCACATCATTAAAGTGTTCAAGTTAGATGTTTTGATTCTCTTACAGCAGTCCATTTCCTAGAAAACAAAATATTATTAGACGAATGTTACAATATATTAATTGCGCATAAAATATTAATTTTATCGTAGAAATAACATGGTTATCGTTAGAATGTTTTACATTATTCGAAATAATGAAAGCATTTTGTATTTTGTAGTTTTACAGTTTCCAACTTATCATAATATTGTATTTTTACAAAGCTTACATCAGTACACTCTAATTCCGGATCTAAGAGAGGATAGGCGATGCTACAAAGCCCAGGGGACTCCTAAAGAAAGGGGGACTCCACAAAAGTGATAAAAATATGACCCAATTTAGACGGGTCAGAAACTTTCAATTTTTGTTTTTATCAAACATTTGTGTCTCATTTTACGGCTGGCGAAATGTCGTATCTAACAGGTGTACGCTTGTAATATGCTCGGAATAAGTAAATAAAACTTAGAATTTACAACAGTTTGCATTCGACACCGAAGAAGCGCCTAACAATCAATCATCATATAATTCATTATTAGCTCTTCATTCAAATCTTTCCACAAAAATTACCAGCACTAATGCTTGCACTGTCTCATTATGTACAGTTAACAGCCTCAAATCATGATATAGGCATGATAGTTGCACCATAGAAAAATAATTTTCAAAAATCCTAGTTGTGAATCTCTTTATGTGGTTCGTAGCAAACAGACAAATTACCTCTTCCTCCTATTCAACTTTTACATTATTTGTCATATTTTCCCAACTGTCTGGACATTTAGACGAAAGATGTCTACATGACCAACCAAGAGATGCATGTCGAAACAGCTCCATCGCAACCAACTGAATTTAAACCTGTTATCAAACAATAAGTCTTGATTGACTTTCACCTTTCTCATGGCCTATGCCTCAACCTCATTCTCAGCCCAAAAAACATTATATCAAATCTGATACAGGCGTTGAGATTTTCATTTTATTTACTATCTTCTCACGATGAATAAATTTCATGCTTACATTTTGTGTAGTTCTTGCCTTTTTGAGTAAATAGAAGGCCATACTTTCATTCATTTAAAACTTCATCTATTTCTTTTTATTCATATATTCTTGTCAAACTCTGCGATACAATCTTGTATGGATTGATTTCCCCTTTACCCGAAATCTTCAATATTATCAAATTTGTGAAGAGTACCTTCCCGGTTATCTTTGACCAAGTTCTTGTCAACAGATTCTGTAAGCCTTCTTAAGGCTATGTGGGATACTAAATTTGGGTAAAAGGGTCTAAAATTTCGATTTTCTGTTTAAACCTAATTTAAATAGCCCAACCATTTCTGGACATACACATATCATTTTCACGATAGGCAAATAATTACTTTTTTTTTTTTTTTTTTTTTGTAAGGTATATACATACGTTTTATTTAAATTTTTCTTCGTTTTTTTTTCGATTTTCTCATAATGCTATTTTTATTCAATTTTTTTTTACTACTTCTTCACTAATTCTGCATAGGATTCAATCAAACTTGTCCTGCTTATTATTTATACCATGTACAACAACTTCTATAGAACGTATTTTAAGTATGAATTAATTTTTGTTTTTATTGCAATAAAATACTTAATAAAATTATGTTTTTCTTTAGCAAGGTTAGAAAAAAATTATAAAAAAAAACAACGTTTTTACTTTATTCAAAAACTAATCTATAAAAATGTTCAGGAATGATTGGTCTACACCTTGTATATTTTTGTTTGGCAATAGCTTAAATAGTTTTAAAGCATTGGCGATTTAAAAACAATAAACAATAATCCAATATGGCGGCCGTTGCCATGACAACCATTATAAGAAAACAATTTTAACCACATTTTTTTAATGGTTATTCATAGAGAGTATACATATACATATAAAGTTTGGGGTAATTTGATTAATAAATTAAAAAAAAAGGTGTTAAGTGTCCCACATAGCCTTAACATTTAAGATCCAACAGATTTAATGGTTCAGAAACCATTTCTTTTATCCTTGACTCACTGCTTTGTGGCAAAGAAAGGGATTCGGCTATCGCTCTTTTCTCTTTCATCAGGTTCATTATTTCATCCCACAAAAATAGTTCTTCCTTTATTAGTTCCTAAGGGTGGAATCTCTTTTTACTTACACATATTTACTTACACGCTCAGCTACCATTTGTTATCTTAAAAATGATGATAACAATAGATAACGCTAACGCTATAACGTTAGATCCATGAGACTCTAACATTCTTTCTGTCTGGTAAAAAGTCTGAGCATGTTATTTGTCCCCTCTCCCTTTCTCGAATCAAGTTAAAACTGTTAAATTCATTAAGCCCAACAAAACAAGAATCAATAAAAAAAAGATTACAAAGAGAGTTTGTGTGATACACAAACTCATAGGCGGCCCCCGTCGGAGTCGGATCCCTGTCAGATCCGCTTTGATCTCTCAACGGACGGACAGACAGACAGACAGACAGACAGACAGTCGGACAGACAGGCCACACAAAACTAATATACATCTTCCGTGCTTTGATCTCTCAACGTTAGCCTTGTAAAGCCGATGTTCAAGGCAACTGCCACACTTGTTTTATGAGTTTATTACTTTACGAGTAAATACTGGTATGTTACTCGTATGTTGGAACAAAAAAAATGTGAATACATGTGCAGTATATTAGATTATTAATTGTCTTAAAGTAGGTTTCATTTATATTGCATACTAATTAGGTTTTTTCTCTTTAAATACTGTTTGCATAAAATATTTTTAAAAATTAGATTTTGAGCTTTTAGAAAAAAAAAAAGTAGCCGTTGCATCAGAACTTTGAATGCTCTATATTATCGTGATGTCAGATTTTCATTTTCTCTTCTACTTTCTGAGCACTAAACGGGACGGACGGACGGACAGACAGACAGACAGACAGACAGACAGACAGACAGACAGACAGACAGACAGACAGACAGACGGACAGACAGGCCACACAAAACTAATAGCGTCTTTTCCACTTTCGGGGGCCGCTAAAAAGTACTTAATTAATTGTCGATAATTAAGTATTTTGTTTGATTTCGAAATAAGTGGAAATTAGCTACTTAAATAAGAGATGTGGAAATGTATATGGATTTAGCCTCCTATGATATGTTTTTCTCCAGGTTTCCATTCTCGGAGGAAGTTGATATTTCGCATACTTATTCATAGTCGATAACAATACACGAATCAATCACAAAAATTACCAATTAATTAATCATTTAGTACTAATTAATTAAGTTTGATTTATATAACATGAAGGGAGCTAAACCGTGTATTTTGAAGATAAATGGCAGTAGTTAGCAGATCTTTCTCTTGAAAATACATTTTAAATCTTTAAGTTGCTTTAAATAAAATATATATCAGTATTATTTTGACAACATACACTACTTAAAATTTCAAATAAGATTAAAACACATTTCATACTGTAATATAAACATGGCCATCGTTACAAGAGTTTACTTACAAACTTTAAGTACAATAATTTCAAAATAATGTAAGAATACAAACATCAACATATATTAATGTAATCTAATGTGACAAGATGTAGTCAAGTTTTCAACCAGGATGTATAATACATATAATGTTATGCCTTCTATAACTTGCTAAACGGGTTCTATTGTGTATTCTATTGACGGATTTCCTAGTACAGAAAAATGCTGTGTTGAAAAATAAAAAGCTGTACAATGATACAGTGGTGACTTTATCAAACCTGTGTATTTTTACAAAGCTTATATCAAGTCACTCTGTCTGTATGTCTGGTGAAAAAGTTTGCACACGTTATTTCTCCGACAACCAATCTCGGATCAAGCTGAAATTTCGGACTATTATTTCTATTACATTACAATAAAAAATAAATACAAAGAATCAACTAAATGCTTAACTAAATTGTGGTATTTAATTATTTTGTTCTGTATCATGATAAAAGGGAAAGAAATAGTACTCGACTGGTATAAAATGAAATTAGTCTCTTTTATGGGTGACCACTCTAAATTGAAGCGAACAATATATGACTAAACAATCTTCTTTAGTCATAAGTACCTCTCTAGCAGAGTTATTAGCTCGTCGGCCCGAGGAGACGTGAGCCACTAGTAAGAATTCAGTTCATTCCCCTTTCTTCTTTTTTTTTTTTTTTTAAATGCTTTTAAAAACCAAATATTGTTAAAATCCACCCAGATATCTCTTTCTTTCATCGCCCCCCCCTTCTTTTCCCAACTGGTCCAGAGAAGGGATAGGGTCCTAGCGTATAGAGAATAGAGAAAGTTAATCTATATTATATTTCTCAAAGTAAATAGGTCAGACGGGCAACACAATGCAACAAGTAATCTATTTTTAGCTCCATTAATCATTTTTCTAACGCATTCGCTTTACTTATTTTATAATGCGAAAAATTAGAACCATATTTAAAACTCGAATTATTTATGTATTTAATAGTCAAAGAGAAAGTTTTCTAGATCGCAAATACTCTATCATTCTTTAGATAAAAAAAATCCATTGACTTGCAAAAGACCTTTAATACGAGTATTTGTGAACAATTGTGGTGGGAAAAAAAAAGCATTAGCAAGGTTAGAGAGACAAGTGGAGTTTTGTTCTTCGACTTTTTAAAAATTATATTTTATCTTTTCAGTCTGTAGTGTGCTATTGTGTTTGTAATTGCAGATTGTGTTCAACCATATGCCAAAGACTTATTTCCCTTACAGCTTGATGGTTAACAGCGTTATAAATGACTATATTTTGTTAAAAATGTGTTTGATTTCTTTTAAAGCAATAGCTTAACAGACAAATAATTATAGGGATGTTAAATCGACAGGATGGCGCGGGGAATCTGTTGTAAGTAATAAAATGGCTTAATTTAATAATTTTTACACTTTAAATTAGAGCGGGTCCTTTAAATTGCGTGTCCTATGAAATGCGGGCCCCACTGCGGGGAATCTGTTGTAAGTGATAAAATGGCTTAATTTAATAATTTTTGCACTTTAAATTAGAGCGGGTCGTATAAAATTGCGGGTCCTATGAAATGCGGGCCCCACTGCGGTCGTTATAAATGACTATATTTTGTTAAAAATGTGTTTGATTTCTTTTAAAGCAATAGCTTAACAGACAAATAATTATAGGGATGTTTAATCGACAGGATGGCGCGGGGAATCTGTTGTAAGTAATAAAATGGCTTAATTTAATAATTTTTACACTTTAAATTAGAGCGGGTCCTATAAAATTGCGGGTCCTATGAAATGCGGGCCCCACTGCGGTCGCCGGCCCTGGTAAATAGCGGCGTATGCTATGCCGCCGGTCAACTAGTAGTATAAAATAGCCTTAAACATAAACGATCGCACAGATTTATTGTTGTTGGTCTAGAGTACTCTAGAGTCTAGATCTAGTACAAATTTAACTACATGACTGATCCAAACTAATTGATACACTTTTTAAAAAAAAGTACTTTGGTTATATATTTTTCATTTATACATTTTTAGATGTATTTACCTGTCAAATTATATATTTTGAGTGTGTCGTGGCTCTATAAGAAAGAATTCACTGAAGCATGAAGTGGGATTGGCGTACAGGTAGGGGTGGTAATAGAGAGAGAGAGAGTGTGTGTGTGTGTGTGTGAGAGAGAGAGAGAGACATAGAAAGAAGGTTGAGTTTGAGTTTGGACCTTTTTTAGGCACATCGGGACAATTTAGGCCATATCGTAATCCTTCATACCACAAAAGCTAAATTTTATATACTTAGGCCATTAAAAGCAAGCTATATTCAAGTAAAAATGTATTAGTTTAATAAATATATTTTATAAATATTATATATTAACAACTTTTTCGTAGATAACCTCACCTGCCGGAAGTTTTTATGACGTGTTAAGCTTGTTTCTGGTATAGTCATGAAAACAACTACGACAATCATTAGGTGGTACAGGCTGAATAAATTGTGACATAATCAGTGTTTTTCGTAGTATAGGTTTTAAAATAGTGGAATAATAATAGATTTTTTTTTGTTTAGAATGATTTGTATTTTGTTTGAATTGTTTAAGATAATATTTCTCTTATTTCTCCATAAACATGTACATTGAAATAAATAAAAGATAAATTCGTTTTTGTTAGAAAAGATGTTTGTTTTTGTTTCAGCGTAACCTTTTAATTATTGAAACATAGGCAAGTAGTATAAACTAGTGTAATTTTCCAGTAAATACAGAACCACGAGCGTATAGATCTTGTATTCGTCAATATTAAATTATATTTGACTACACCCGTAATCTGAATAATCTTAGTTTTGTGTAGTCTGATCGTTCACCCGTTCACACGATCGTATGTCACTTTTAAAACTTTAAATCTCAAAAACTAGAAAATATATTGAAAATCCTATTTCATGTTATTTTCAAGTCAAAGTTCTAGTGCAAACGTTTACTTTTCTTCTTTAAAAACGAACCGCATTGCTTATAAAATTACTAGACAGATATTACCCGCTGCCCGCGGGTCTTAATTTGCGTATTGCTGATGTAGTCAGTGATATTGTGCATTAGAAACAAAGAAAATAATAATGTTTAAAGTAAAGCGAATGCACGAATTCACGTTAAAAAGAAATCATTAATGGAGCTATAAATAGAAACTTGACCTTAATTTACGCGATATTAGGTAATAGTTGCATTCATGTAAAATGCGTTAAAAAAACAAATTTCAATGTTAATTTGATTAAAATATGAAATGAATGGACTATAATTAGTATATTTATGTGTTAAAGCTTAAAACTATCTTGAGAAGAGAAGTTATATCATCTTTTAGTTGAATTACAGTTTTAGACCTAGAATGCCTAGATCTAGCCAATCTAGGTCAATCTATGAATAGAGAGATGTGTAACCTTTCGGTAATGTCTAATGAAAGTATGTTCAACAGGATTTTTATATTCGCAGATACAAAGAACGAATTTATGTAAAAATCCTTTTGAAACACAAATTCGAAGCTTAATTTTGTTAAATAATTAAATCATTAGACTATATTTTGTATTTTCATGCGTCAAATAAAAATCTATAAGTGCAAAGTGTATTTCTTAAAATTAGATCTAGATCTAAATCCTTTCGATCTTTTCTCTTGTCACTCTTGTCTCAACATTTGTAAACAAAGCCTAGATCCATAAAATAGTATCGCTGTAATAGACTTGGTCAATTTTTTTTTTTAGGGTCTTAAGTTTGTTTTAGGGCTACAATACATACACTACGGCCTAAGTTGGTACCCAAGGAACGTTTCTGGCAAGTTTAATCAAGATTGGTCAAGCGGTTTTGATTTCTATTCGATACATACATACATACGCCAAACATTCAACTTTATATATAAGATATAAATGCCCAATATATATTGTCACAAGACCTTTCCTATCGTCAAGGTGCCATATATAATAATATCTCTTCTGTCGATGATGAATGAAGAATTCGCCAATTTTATCTTGAGATGTAATAATAAAGTTGCTGTCCGATAGGAGAGTATACTTGTGATTGCCGGGGAATCTAACTGGAACACGTGGTTGATGACAAGCGATTTGATTCAAATCTTGTAGATAAATTAATTGAATAAATGTAGATCTAGAATTCACAATTAAAAAGACTTTCTTGTAAAAAACAATATTCAGGAACTTTATTTGAACAAAACGTAAGTACAACTTATGTACAATGTAGATCAAATAATATGAAATAAAATCACAAAGGCTTATTAAACAGAGCTCTAATAAGGCACAACCTGCTTCTATGAGTTTACTTTCTTCACTCCTTAATTCGCGCTCAGCTTCCAAGCTCTAGGCGGAAGTCAGGTGACTTCTTCTTTTAAAACAACCAATAGAATCAAATCTTCCAGATCGAGCCAAGCTTTTCTTGGAATAACTATAAATAACTTCGTCAGCAGAGAGGATTGACCTTTGACTTGTGCAAACTAACAAATACATAATTTGTTTATGTGACATATATATATATATATATAGTTCGTCCATCGTGGTTCGATGATGACCACTTTGTCATCCAGTGGGCTGAGGGCTTTGCACTGGGGTTTTGTGCCTCCTCATGTGGCTGGTGAGACCTATGCGAGCCCGGAATGTTCGGCCGCACTCTGGGCAGGTAATTCCAGCTGGAGCTAGTGTCGTTTGCCTTGCTTTCCTTCTCTGGCGTTTTTCTTTCGCAAGCGTTGTTCTTTTTTCCTCAGCAACCTGTGCGCCGGATCTCACAGCGCGGCGCCATGATACTCTGTCATGTGCCTCTGTCTCCCAGGTGCCTGGGTCAATGTTGAACTCCTTTAGAGAAGTTTTGAGGGTGTCTTTGTAGCGCTTTTTTTTGACCACCTTGGGAGCGCTTACCTTCTCTTAATTGGCCATACATGAGACGTTTTGGGATGCGGTGGTCCTCCATCCTGCACACGTTTATTTCATAACAAACAAAATATAAAAATCATGTAAGAAAAAAAGAACTCTCAATAATGTAGAAGCTACTTACTTTATTGGATGTTAAACAAAATAGTTAATTATCAATAGGTGGTTCACTAACTGGTTAATTTTTAAAAAAAATTGATTTATATTCTTTTTAGGTACAATAAATAATTGTTTAAAGTTTCAACCTGATTCAACAATGATTGAGGGAGAAATATAGTGTTCAGTTATCTAAGGTGACGAAGCCCTACTTATTTAAACGTATTAGTAACGGTATTAGTAAATACCGAAGAATTAATTTCCCTTGTTGGTACCTAACCTATGTATATATATTTACAGGGCCTGATTTAAGTATTATTTAAGTATGTGGTTGTCCCTACACATTTTCGAAAGTTTGAATTAAAAAAAATCCAGCGCAAATGGAGAATATTTAATTTAGCTTCTTGGTGCTGTTGACTGGCTCTCACTACAATAAAGAAAAATGCTCACTTACATGGATTGTAGATAACCATTTTTTTTTCCAATGTCAGTTATGTATTCTGTAAGATAAGATTTAAGAATTTCGGCAATCTTGTGCTGACTTTAGCAACATCAAGGAATTATATAAAGGTATGAAAAAGCCTTTGTACCTCAGACCAGAATGTCTGCCTCGCCCCCAAGTCAAATATGCGCTATGCAAATTGAGCGATGTGTAGCGAATTATGAAAAACACTGAAAGGTCATAAATGCTATAGTAACGAGGATAGAAGATAAAAATATTAACTGCCAAGCGTTTAGTTGCATGTTGTTAACATTGTATATCAATCAATTTTATATAGTTTGGCCATAGTGAAGTTCCATGACATTATTTAGTTTATTGTAAACATAAGCAATACATAACAATACACCCTCCTTCATGGAGGGTGGACGCTGTTCTCGAATACTGCTCTAATGATTTTCCTAAAACTTAATACATTTTCCTACAAAAAGAATTACAGCTCTTTGCCTACACGGCGAAAAATCTAGTTTGACCGTTATAATTTTTGAATGTAAAACATTAATAATTTTAATTTGGCTAGAGATATAAATATGTAACTCTAAAGCTATTAGAGCGGACTCAGTCGTATTATTTTAATAATAGTTGTTGGTCTCCTTCAGTCGTAGGATGTATATATTCTTGTCTCGTACAACACTTTTTCATGCAGCCCTATTTTTTAGAGACTGTTATTGAACTTGGTAAGCGTTGCTTGTATTTTTAAGTGAATCTAATATTGATTAAATCTATATTCTAGATCTAGAAATAAATCAAGACAAGTTCTAAAAGAGTTATAAATCAGATCTTTAGGTCTAGACCTAAATATCCATATAATAAACATACCAAAAAATTAAACGCATAATTATGTCATACCCGCAGGCTGATTCACAAAATGCGGACGTTCAATTACAAGAAAATCAGAGGGCTGTTTGATTTTTTTAAAAATTGTTTTATTATATATGAAGTTTAATGATGGAGGTATTGTCTTTTTCAAAATATAATAAAAAGTGCTAAACTCGGATTATTTAAAAGAAATATATATATATTTCTTTCTCTCTCTCTCTCTCTCTTTATTGTTTTCATTTTTCCTCCGCTTTGACAAGTCACAAATCTATAATTGCAATGTCAATTATTTAATTCAGATACTTATCCAACAAGGGAATTAATGCAAAATGAATTAGTTCAAAAGTCTAAAAAGTTAATTCCCTTAAAAAAAGGCTTATGCTTTTAATCAAATTTATTATAAAATATTGTCATGCAGCGTATGAACAAATATATTTTCCGTCATTATATCAAATATTTCGTACATTAGACTTATTTAAAATAAAAAAAAAAAGATAACATAAGAATTTTAAAAACTTATGGGTATAGGTAAGTGCTTCTCAATAAAATAAATTAGGAACTACCTGTACACCACCATTATCTATACAGAGTCACGAAAAGAAAGAAAAAAATTTTGTTCAGTGTAGTAACAAATATATTTTCCTTCATTGAATGCGATATAGTACTTATACATTACATCTGTACACTAGACACTTATGTGTATAGGTCAGATTCCTCTAAAATAAAATAAATAGGACCATTCTGTACGTCTTGATCTACAGTAACATGGCCTCCTTCGTTACTATAATCATGATCTTCTGTTAAATGTTCATTGTTGTCTGATAAGAGAGTAGTGTCCACAATATCATAAGTTATGTCATCTACGCCTCCCAATTCTTCTGAGATCTCAACCTGTATTGTATTGTCTGTCCTTATCTCCTTATGTTTTCCTTCTACGTTATAAGGGTCTTTGATAAGACGCACAGGCTGACCTAGTTTATTGTACACCAGTTCTGTCATATTCTGATACGGCGTGTTCAATGTTGGAATGTAAGGTTTAGTAATGTCACTGCATTCTTCGTAGACAGACTCATTGTTATCACCAAACAGCTCAGTTTTGTTTTGCACAGAAGTTGAAACGAATTTTCCTTCAATCTCTTCATAAATTGAATTAACAGAATTATCACTAGAGGCTGTCACTTTGTCAGATGATGAAACAATAATGGCATTATTAGCGTTAGGCGATGGTATTAGGTAACCAATGTCATCTGTAACGAATTCTTTGTCCTTGACCTGGTCAGCAAAGTTCAAATAGGCAAGGTTAATTTCTTCATATTTTTCATCTTTTGGAAAATGTGCATTAGCGTTGGGACCTACAGAGTCCGATGTCTCATTTCTTTCATCAAAGTCATTGAACTTTATTTCATGTTGATGTGTTATATTGTTATAGACTGGAGGTGATAACGTTTTGTTGGTAGATCTTGTAGTAACCATGTTTCTATCCTGAGTCGAAGGGCCGGAATTAATGTCAGTTCCAGCATCACGGTTCTCTTTATGTGGCCCATTCTTTCTCCTTCTCTTTCTGATGTGCACAGTTGCAGTCACAACTACAGATACAAGAATTAAAGTTCCGAACACAGAACACAAAGCTATAATAAGAGTTTTGTCTTTTGAACTCTTACTTCCTACTTTAAGGGACGTAACGTTAGCGGATGTTAAGAATACCTTGTCATTTGTAGACGTTATTTCATTATTTACACTTGTATTCAATGTCAAGAAAGAATGACCCACTGTGGTAACACTTGTTTGAGTATTTGTTGCTGTTGTGGTAGAAGTATCATCGCAAATGTTTGGATGATAAGCTGCTGGGTTTAGCTCTTTGATAAGCCCTTGCTCGACAATGATGACTTCATTCCAAGCGACAAACCCCGCCCTGTAACAAGAGTTAACGTTTTCTCTTATTAAGACCACTGTCTTGTTCTCAACATGATGGGAATATATTTTGGAGCAGGAAATAACGAACTGTCCAGTGGTCCACGAGGTTGTAAGGACACACGTTTTAGGCAAGGAATTAGAGCTGAATGAGTCCTTCATTGTTACGAAACTGTGGACAAAGGCGTTAAGTCTTGTCGTGTAGTCTAGGACTGCTTCACAGGAGACATTTGGTTCTAGTAAGCAATTTGAGAACCTAAAAAACAATTATTTAATTACTTGAATTAGAATTTAGACAAAATGTGAAAATGTACATATTAATGTTAATGTCTATGTTAATACTACCTTCAAGAAAACAAAAATTATAATGTTTTAATTGAAAATTTTAAGATATAGCTAGATGCAAAAATATTAAAGAATTACTCGTGAAGACAGTTGCTTCCTACGTCCACATTTATTTCAGCGCTGCGAAGTGTGAAAGCTATGGGTGTACTTTGGTCATAACAAGCGATTGATGGCCTCAGTGCTGCGTACAGTGAAAGCAAGCAGGTCAAGTACACCATTGAGGTCATCTTGACATGACTTTCTTCATGACTAATCAAAATCTACACATCCTGCAAATGTAAGCAATGAAATAAACATGAAGACAGAATAAGAGACAAATTTTTGTTACATTTTTGTTATAATTAATAGCACATACGGGGAAGAGGGGTAACTAAGTGACGTTGTCCCCCCCCCCCCCCATTAAGCTCGCCAAAGAAAGCGGTTGTTAACAATAGGGGGTTAAGATCAACTCAGACGCTATTTTGCCCACACTGGCATAGAGGAAAGTAGATGGAAGCAGATGGCCTCTGAAAGAGACAGTTGGAGAGCTCTCACAAAGGCTGCTTAACAACATTTTGGGACCCCCAAGAATGGCCTTTATGAAAAACATGCTCAGGAGACAAAAAAAACAATAACATACAACTTATCGAATATTTTAATGCAGTGACGCACAAGTATTATAAGGAAAATAGAATTCATGGGCCGAAGGGATATGTAGGTAAGTGGTACGAACTGTGCTTTAATTGGAGATAAACGTTGTATGCATTAGGCTTGTCTTTGAATATTAACGAGGAGTGCAGTTTTGCAACCTATATTGCGATAGATAGACCATTACTTCGTTTTATTTAAATGAAAAAAAATCGTCCAGGTCTTTGTTTTCTATTGTTATTCCCTAACGGTAAAAAATTCATTAGAAAAGCTAAAATTTTAAAAATTTAAAAATGAAGTTAATTGATGTGTTTGCATTGAGTTTTTAAAAGATATTAACTAAATGATGTAATGCAGATTGTAACGTGAATAAACCAGGTGAACTTAAATCATTTAAAATTATTTAACAGAAAATAATTCTTGTAGCTTATAAAGTACATAGTTATAAATTATAAAACATACTACATCGATTGATAGGAGAGAATCCTCTGTGTGTGTATGCTTTAATTTGATTCTTATGTATATTTTAAATATCTTACCTTTTTGAGCTTTCTTTAGATCCAGAAGTGGTCAATTTACATAATATCATTGCTCTACCCACAATGTTTTTACACTGAACAACAAATCTTTAAATCTAAATTACATCTCTGTTCTCATTTCACTATAGTACGTTATATCTAGGTATACGTTAACACTGAAAAAGAAGATATATTCAAATGTTCTGTCCTATAAGGTAAAATTAATCCAACTATTCCGTAAGACCTCCAAGAAAACGCTAACTCCTAGTCTAGTCTACTTTGTACCAATCAAACACAACACTAGTTCTTGCTTTTATCTTACACTGTTTATTGTTAAATAGAACTTTATCTTAGGCGCTCTATAATATTACATA
>JADKLZ010001913.1:29251357-29265985 GCA_021533235.1 Biomphalaria straminea
ATACCTTACACATGTTCATACCTTACACATGTCCATACCTTACACATGTCCATACCTTACACATGTCCACACCTTACACATGACCATACCTTACTGTATTCACACGCCGTCTTGTTTACACATGCACATTTCCAGAACGCACGCTGACCTGCCACATGGGTAGTTGGGAGTCACATACCACCTGTGCAGTTAGTTTATTTATAACAATATCATGCAGGATTAATAACTATCATCTTCTACAAAATCTTATTGCGTGGCATGAATAGTGTTAATGTGCCAGTATTATAGTCAAGGCAGTTTGAAAAAAAAATCTATCACTACGAGTGCCACTAAGATAACATTTCCTTTGGATTCTTTATAGATGATGCTAGCGTTAAACAACACGTACTTGACGTAAAAGAGAAAAAAATGTTCACAACTTAGTGTGAAGTTTTCTTCTCACAATTACACAATAAAGATGTGTATGGAAATGTGTAAATGATGAGCTACTGTGAAAAATCACTTAATCTGAGAAATGTGATACTTAATGAAGAAGTTGTACAGCCTTGGATTTACTGGCATGTTATAACCAATGTATTGAAAGACTGGTAAGTTTAGTTTGTTATGTCCTCCTTTACAAAGGTTTTGCTTTCCTTTTTGTCCTCTGGGCATGCAGTTATGTATTCGTAAATGTGTACATATGTTTAACGTATGTAAAAACTTCCCAACCATCTTATTGTATACTGTATATCTAAAAAACACATAACTTAGTAACTAGTAAATTATTTTTGTAACAAATTGAACCTGTCTCTTGCTCTCTAGAATGTTATTCAATAATAGTGTTGATTGAGTTTCTTTATTGTACAAACATTTAAATAAGTGAGCATAGCATATATAGATATAGTGAAAGGGGGATAACTGGGAAGAATGCCAGGTCCAATATAGTTGTAATGATGGAAGAGTTGTTTTTCTTGGGATCCGGAAAGTAGAGTATGTAATGGTGCGTTGGGAAGACGGACAGATAACATATGGCGATGTCAGACATATACTAAAACCTTTCCAAGTCAAATCATTAAATAGAAACAATCTAATGTAATCTTTTCACATGTATACTGTCACTTACTGTGAGTGAGTCTGGTCTGAATGTTATTTCTTTTAGGTTATAATGTTTTGTTTTGTATATTGCACACAGGGCCGGTCTTAGGCAACTGCAACCTATGCGGTGGCAGTGGGCCCCACGCTTTCATAGGCCCCGCGCTAATTCAAGGTGTAATTATTAAATTGCAAAATATATACGAAAAATTCCTGGAAATCTCCTGAATTAATTAAAATCTCCTAAAAGCTCTTAAAAATCTCCAGAAAAAAAATACAAAATCGTCATTTGTGGGTGTCATTCATTGCGGAAAACTACAATCCTACGCGCTTTCATGTAATAAAATGTAACAATCGGGCGAATTTTTACCTTAATCTTAAGTCCCAATACTTTGTTTACTTTTTTAGTTACTGGTATATAAAAATGCCATTTGTCGCAAGGTTCGTAAAGTACAGATCGCAATTTTTAACTTAGTAAAAAAAAAAGAATAAAATTCAAAGTCGAATTTTTTTCTTATACAAAATCTTAATTTTCACTTATTATCCTTATTCCCACACAGACTAGGCCCCGCGCAATCAGTTTCACATAGGGCCCCGCAATCGCTAGGACCGGCCCTGAATGCACACATTGCAAGACATATTTCCTTACAGACAATAAAAATTATTATTATTATTATTATTAAATAAAATTGTAGTAGACAATAATACTTAGTGATTAGCTAAGTGATTAGGTAAGGGATTAACAAAGAGATTAACTAAGATAAACTGTCAGGTAGAGTTGAGCCTTCGGCTCTTGGAACTCTAGGCCAGCAAAAGTAAACAAGAGCCCCTTCTCACCGGCCTGAATAAGAACAGTATACTCTGTTCTGTCTGGTGGGTGGCAAGACTCGCTGCAAGATGCCGCGTATACTATGACCCCCGCCATTTTCCTGTTCTATACCAAGCTAACTGTGCATGACACGCCATTTATGTAATGGCCCCTTAAGAAACAGCGCCTGGATTGTGAGAAGGATGTGGAAGATGCTCTCTCACACCCCCAAAGGTACCCCCACGGGAGTCTTGTTTCGCTACCCTTTAGCTTAATCGTTTCCTCCTACGATCGTTTCCACCCGGGCGCCACTATGAGGCAAGGTAGCATGCCCGGGTAACCTAGTGTATAAAAAATTAAAATTAACTAAGCGATATGACTTGACTTAATCCTGTGTACTCCCAGGGGAGCATAGTGCCGCAACCACACCTCTCCACCGAACTCGGTTCTGAGCAGCAGTGATATACTACGTGGCTAATTAAGGGATTAACTAACTGTTAAAAGATAAACGCACTAGCCACAAATTATAAATGCCCTTTTAAATAAAGTCACTGTGGAAGGGATTCCCAAGTGTTAAAAGTGTAAATGTTCACACAATTCACTAATAGTTAGTTAAGGCTGCTGAGCCCATTAAAAATTATTAAAGCATACAGTTATCCATGACTTTTGTAAGTCCGACTTTTGTGGTAAGGTTTTCAGAAAATACTTGTCGAAAAAAATATTGGTTTTCCTGAGGCGGATGTAGATCTATTCTATATATTTTATGAATATTATGTAAATAATCTCACACATGATACCCAACGACAACCTGCCCCCATGGCCCCATCAGGCCACTATTACTTCAGATCTGAACGGAGTGGTCGTCAATGTCCCAATAAGACTACAACAGAAAGATTTTAAAACTTCCTTATCACAATGTTACAGTGATTACAGTGTTACAATGACATCTGTCGGAATCGAGAAGTACATAGAAGTCTAATCCATAAAAGCGCTGGTTGTGAATGCGTGCGTATGTGTGGTATGTGACTGTTGTTCGTATTGCATCTATTTTGTTATTGTAACAGTAATTATGCTGAGATGGTCAAATGAAGTCGAACTGAGTTTCCATTTGATGGGCCAATAAAAACTATCTTATCTTATCTTAAACATTGCATTAAAGTCACAAACTTTTTTTTTAGCAAATATGTCAAATATTGATTCTAACACTATAATGTTCAGTCTAAACTATTTACGTTTCGTACCATTTTTTATAGAGATATGCCGCATATGCGTCACTTTAGTACTGTCTGACAGTATTGCGAATTCGTACGAAGTATAAGAGTGTCTTAAAAGAAAACAGGACCATGTATAGGGAAATGGAAATTTTAATTTATGGGGTTTAAAGTGTTAGGTGATATCCTTTGTAACAAAAAATAGTATTGTATATAACATTAATTTTGACTTTTGTACGATGTCCTAAAAAGCATCAATCTCAAAGGTCAAGGGAACACGGGTATTTATGATTACTTTTTATGATTAAATATGTATACAACTAAAGTAGGCCAATGTGTTGACTCGACTACTTCCGTCTTGATTAATATGCTGTTTGTTTAGCAAGTGTAATACATCTGTAATCAGTAGACAATGCATAACAAAGTGACGCATTGTTTAGTCTCTAGTGTTTCATGATATAAATTACTTCCTTGATAGACAAACTGTTGACAAATTGAATGTACTCTTCACTTAAGTACTGTGCTGGTGGATAGAAATGTTGCCAGGCAGTGGCGTACCGAGGTGACTGTTGGTAGCGAATCTGACACGGGTAGCGGACCGTTATTGGCGACCAAAGTGTGTATCAATATTCTGCATAAAATTTCCTATATTTTTGCCACAAATTCTAATTCATTACAAATTATATTAAGTTATGTTTGTTCTTATGCAAATATGAATTATAATATAACCAAATTAAAGTTTGCACTTGAGACATTGCAATCCTCATGGCAGATGACGTAAACGTCATCTATTTCTGTGGCCGACGGTTGACAACGGTGTCATGTTGCCAGCACGACGACCAACTGCCTTTACTTTTCACAAAGTCATCTACTTAACCATTTAATTCCAGCGGTTGCAGCTGGTGTTGTCGGTCCATCTGACACGGTATATCAGATACCTTGTACACACTTTAAAAAAGGCTTAATAACTATATTCAATTCAATGTATTACTCTGACATTCTATTTCATTTAGCAGAACTTCAGCAGTCTGTTGTTCACTAACCTTTTTCTTCACAGTCATACACAGAGCTGGTCTTTAGGCATAGACAAACTACTCGAACTTAGAGCCTCCAATTGTTGGGGGCCTTGCACAAAACTAAAACTAAACTTAAGAGAAAACAAGATTACAAAGAGAGTTTGTGTGATACACAAACTCAGAGGCGGCCCCCGTCGGAGTCGGATCCCTGTCAGATCCGCCTATTCGTAAGATGTTTCGGATGTTCCTTCTAAGTCCCTGGCTCAATTCCTGTGTGCTCCTATCCTTAAACTATCGCAATATTTCTGAAAGAACAGTAAAGGTTAAATCATATTTTCAAAAGCCTTTTGTGTTTTTTTTCTAACCGTGACGGACAGACCAACCAACAGAAAAAACGCACAAAAATATGCTTGTTTTATTCTAATGGGGGCACTAAACAATTTTTTTTTTTTAAATCAGATTTTTTTAAAAATTTAAGAAATTAGTTTAGAATCAAGTCATTTCCGGGCTTTACGTTAGTACGCGAAAGCCGCTGCTAAAAGTTCATTTTTAAAAATGTGCGTGATATCCATGTATACAGAGCATTTCTTATAGTAACATTTCCTCCCTTACATTTACGTAATTGTTTTAGAATTGGTGTTTTGTTATTAAAAAATCGCTTGCAAAATTAATTTTATAAATTAAACGGTTTGCTTTTAGAAAACTAAAAGTAGCCATTGCAACTTAACTTTTCAAGCCGCATTTAATGGTGAAAAAATATTGTTCGTATCTCTTCTAGTTTTGGCGCTCTGAGTCTGACAGACGGACAGACGGACAGACAGACAGAAATTCATTTTAAAAAATGTGCGTGATATCTACATGCCAAGAGCATTTTTTCTAGTAACATTTCCTCCCTTAGATTTACGTAATTGCTTCACAATTGGTGTTTTATTATTAAAAGATCGCTTGCATAATAATTTTTATAAATTAAACGGTTTGCTTTTAGAAAACTAAAAGTAGCCGTTGCACCTAAACTTTTCAAGCCGCATTTAATGGTGAAAAAATATTTTTCGTATCTCTTCTAGTTTAGGCGCCCTGAGTGTGACAGACGGACAGACGGACAGACGGACACTTTGCACAAACCTAATAGCGGCTTTTTCCCCTTACGGGGGCCGCTAAAAATTGCAAAACTTGGATCAGATCAGATCTCAAACACACCATGTTTACTAGACTAATTCATGTTTACTTGTCATACTTGACTAACTCTCTCTCTCACTATGGAAGTAGAGATAAATGAATTTCAGTTATTTGTAGATCAAGATATAGATACAGACAGGTTTTTAATATATTTCTTTATTTTTATTTCATAAGGGGCCACCAAATTCACTTCACCTACTCTAGAGTCCTCCAATATTTAAGGCTAGCCCTGTATTTTATTATTTATTCACTTACCCAAATACCAACAATAAAGGTCAACTTGCTTGTCCATACACAGTCACACACTAACTACAGCACTAGTCACAAGGCAAACACACTATCGCGACATTCTTGATCTATATAGTCCGCATGTAGCGATTTGTACAAAAAGTTTAGATTTATTTTATTAACTCAATCTCTCCCTAGTTGTTTTACTATATGAAATAGTGACTATTCATTTTTCTTTGTATTTCACCAGCCTGTTACGATTAAACTTCAATGGTTTTCTTTTAATAAGAAAATGCTATAATTGGTATAGACAAACGCATGCCCTTGTAATATAGCACAAATTAAAGTTTACAAACTCAATAATAAAGCAAATTTAATTTTTTTCTTATCAACAATGGTATCGTCACTCATCAGAGAAAGAGTTAAAGAATCCAAAGTTAACAATTTTTAAACAGAAAAATAACAAAAGCTACACAACTTTGGCTAACGAGTACACTTCTGTTGTTCCTGATGTAAGAGGAGTAATTTGTATTGTGCTTTCGCTGCCTGCCATACTCAGTGTTGGTTTCAGAACACAGTCGTCCACAACGCTCTGTGATATTTGAATGTTTGATAAAGGTAGACACTCGTAGTCGTGATGAAAGTATTTGGCTTCCTTCCTCAGGCATGAGTAGACGTTGTTTACTTCTACACCTGAATATTCGTTAGGACTTAGACTTTCTTTCCCAATCTCAGCAAAATCGATTTTAATATTTTTACTATTATCTTGCGCCACTTGTACCATTGCACCGTTAATGTAGTTTCTGTATCCAACCACACAAATCACTATGAGTATAAGCGATATGATACACGCTGCGAATACTAGAATTCCAACAAGTACAAAGTTAGTATGATCTGCTGTTTTATATGGTGAGCAGAAGGTTTTGTTTGAAAAAATGTACTTTCCATCTATGCTTCTAAAATATTCTTTCTGGTTCTGCCATTCAATTAGGAAAGAAAAATTTCCACAAGTACAGACATGTTCGATGGTCTTCAGTTCACATAATACTTTGTACTGATAGTAATAACCATTATAAGATTGAGGTGGTATAAGTTGTTTGAATCTGCACTCATAAGCCGGGCAGTATTGTTTTACTGCTGGTTCTGATTTAACTTCATTTGCTGTATAAGTTTCATTATTCGTTAGTGTAAGATATATTGAGCAGGTATATGAGTTGTTCATACATGAATAAAATCTGTAAATGTTAAAGAATCGCATAATGAAACACTAATTATTTAATTATTGATCAATAAAAATAAAATTAAAATAAGTAAAATACAAAAAAATTAAAAAAAAAAAAAAAAAAGACAATTCCTCATTTTTACTATTCACTAAACTTTGTAAGAGCGATTATTATTCTCTTAATAACCAATAAAAAAATAATTTTTAAAAATAGAAAAACATTATTGTATCTATTAGTCATAATTAAATAATTTCGTTTAATTTGGAGACAGTACTAGCTAATAGTAGATAACCCTTGTGTCGTCCAATTTTAAAATAACAATAGATAACTATAAAACATTATATGTTTATAAGCACTTTTCATCCTCAGTGGCCAATGTGTCGAATTCTAAAGGCCGAGTCCTTGGGTTCGAATTCAAGTCAAACAATTGTTAAAAATATTTCCATCGCTCAGATGTGCTATTGTTAGTCTAGATCAGTCATGTTATACATTGCGTTCGCGGTCTGCACGTGGTCCGCGATCGGTGACCCGAACATGATAACAAAGGGATAATATTGCATCTATTCATATTTTACGGTATCTAAAGTATTTCTTTCGAAATGACTGAAATATAGTTTTTCTGCAATAATTTGTCGCCGCTATTTTTTAGTACTATTTTGTCCACGCTATTTTGTCGGGGAGCCTATCAATTATAATAATAAGAAAAAGTTAATTCTTTACATTTGACAAATTAAACATTTTCGCACCATCTTATTACAGTTTTATTTATCATTGAACTATGGAACAAAAATAATGAAATTAAATTTGCTATTGCATGATTAGCTATCGCTTCGCTTGAAGTCCTATACTCTTAAGCGAGCAATTCTTATATATATATATATATATCTTCTATTTCGAAAACGGCTCTAACGATTTTCTTTAAAATTTCAACGTATCTGCATATTAGTGAGAAAAAATTCTCAGCTCATTGGCCACATCGGGAAATCTCGAGTTCGACCAATATTTCGATATATAAAATGTCTCGTAAAATTAATTTTGGTTTGAATAAATTTATGAATAAATATAATATAAATTTAAATATTTATAATTAAACATTTGCGCACAATCTTATTGTGAATCGATCTATTATGAAACTTTGGAAGAAAAATAATGAAATTAAATTTGATGTATGATCAGTTATTGTGTTTTAAAGGTTTCGTAAATGGGCCTCATTCACCAATTGTTAACCAACAACATTTAGCCATGTGATTCTCTATATACAAATTATGTAATCCATAAAGGCTGTCACATGATACTTTTTTTTTCATTGTTTTATAAATATTATTATTAAGTGGCGATTCGTGAATGAGGTTCATTGTTTACAATTAAATTGCGTAAACCCGTGAGTAACTTTTACTTTGTTATACTCTACACCTTATTTGCACACACTGAACATGATATCCAGGGTCGACCTTAACATTTGCGGGGCCCTATGTGAAGTGGATTGCACGCGGTCCAGTCAGGGTAGGGATACGGATAATAAGTAAAAATTAAGATTTTGTGTTAGAAAATAAATTCGTCTTTGCATTACAATTTTGTCTATTTTAAGGACATTTGTATTAGTTTCAGGATATTTCCTGGAGCGTCTGGAAAACAAGGAAACCACGGGAACCCTATTAAAAGTTATAATGGTTTAATTTAATAATTTACACATTGAATTAGCGCGAGCTTAAAAACCATCATGGACATACGATAGGCTTACAGCAGTAAACTAAAATATTTCTTTGCAAACAAGAAAAGAAAATCTTAATTGAACACACTCGGACAATGGTTATGCTTGCCCTGATTTGGCAAAATATGTACATCACATCTGGGGCTGCATTGCTAATTAATTTTCGGATTCAAAGTCAAGCCTTTTTGCTGGCAAATTATTACCACGTGTTCATGCTTCAGTGTCTTAATGCCCCATACCAAAATAAAGGAAATGGTAACAACATAGCTTCTCTACGCCTTACTTACTCACACTGAAAATGATATCTAGCTAGCGGTCAACAAGTTTGCGTTAGCTGCAGCCACTTTTAATTTAACTATAACCTTAGTAAAAAGCTTGGGGTTTGAGCGTGGTGACAATAGGCCCAAAAGAGATTTGAATGGAGGGTTTGGCTGTAGCACCAGTAGCACAACTGGGATGAATTGATGGCAAAACCCGGTATGAACCTCTTATAGTCCGACAGTCAGGCTGAGCAGGGCACGTATCCCTTATGGGGGACGAACATATCGTTTGGCGTAACAGAGGTGCCCCACGGAAACGTTTCTTTAGAAAGCTAATGAAATGATATAAGTCTATTAAGAAAAATTGCGCCATTTCAGTTTGTCAAAAAGTGCCTGTTTTACCCTTTAAGGTAGAGATTTGAGTCACTTGATTTTCGTACTAAAGCCATAATGAATACACTAATTTCATAATTAAATGTCTGAACGTAACTATCTGAGAAGTTACAGAGCAAAGTCTTTCTTCCAAGCCAATAATAGTAGGCCTACAATAGTTTTATGCACAAAAAAAAATGGATTGTAAAACTATAAAACGGACGTGAGCTGTGATTTGTCTACACTTAATAGATTTCATATTTAATCGCATGTACAATTACATTTAGAACTAAAATAACACTAAAGCAACTCTTCAGATCTTTATCCGATCGTTAATTTTCGTAATTACAAAAATATTCCCAAAATGACTTCGGATATATAACCTTCCTTAACCCTTAAAGTGCTGAGCTGTTTCACAAATGGAATTACAATTGTGGTGTTAAGAGGCTAAACTACCACACGCATTTTAAGGGATAAAAAATTATTTAACCGAGCAAGGCTCGGCCACCTGATATTGGTTTATTAATTGTTTACGTTTTGAAATGTTTGAAATGTAATTAAATTTGTCATTGTATGATTAGATATCGCTTGGCTTTAAGTGGTTTAATAATTGTTTAAGTTTTGATTGTGTAAGCCGTGTCTTGTTATTTTCCTGATGAATTATTATAATGTATTCAAGCTTCAAAGTCTACTGTCCCATAACAAAAAAAAAGGAAATGGTCTTTGGTATTTCTATAATGTTTTGGGATTTAAGAGACTTTCTATTCTAATCTTCATGTAAAATTACATTTAGAACTAATAGAAAGCAAAAAGAAACTCTTCAGAGTGATAGTCTTTGATCGTTCATTTTCGTAAAAAATATTCCCAAATAAATGACTACAGGTATATCTTTCCTTGAGAAATTGTTCAACCGAGCGAGGCTCGGTCAGCAGGTACTATTAACTGTAACAAACGCATGCAATATTTTGTAATAAAGTATTACTAGCCACTGATGGAGTTTCTACGTGACATTGCAAACAATTTGACGTTTCTGAACGTTGTGTGTCTGTGTGTGTCTGTCTGTGTGTGTCTGTGTGTGTGTCTGTCTGTGTGTGTGTCTGTCTGTGTGTGTCTGTCTGCGTGTCTGTGTCTGTCTGTGTGTCTGTGTGTCTGTCTGTGTGTGTTTGTCTGTGTCTGTCTGTGTGTGTCTGTCTGTGTGTGTCTGTGTCTGTTTGTGTCTGTTTTTGTCTATGTGTGTGTCTGTGTGTGTATGTGTGTCTCTGCGTGTGTCTGTATGTCTGTGTGTGTCTGTGTGTCTGTGTGTAAATCTGAAAAAGTATACAGCATTTTTAGATTATAAATAAACTAGTTGACCGGCGGCATAGCATACGCCGCTATTTACCAGGGCCAGCGACCGCAGTGGGGCCCGCATTTCATAGGACCCGCAATTTTATAGGACCCGCTCTAATTTAAAGTGTAAAAATTATTAAATTAAGCCATTTTATTACTTACAACAGATTCCCCGCGCCATCCTGTCGATTTAACATCCCTACAATTATTTGTCTGTTAAGCTATTGCTTTAAAAGAAATCAAACACATTTTTAACAAAATATAGTCATTTATAACGACCGCAGTGGGGCCCGCATTTCATAGGACCCGCAATTGTATAGGACCCGCTCTAATTTAAAGTGTAAAAAATTATTAAATTAAGCCATTTTATTACTTACAACAGATTCCCTGCGCCATCCTGTCGATTTAACATCCCTATAATTATTTGTCTGTTAAGCTATTGCTTTAAAAGAAATCAAACACATTTTTAACATTTTAAAATATAGTCATTTTGTCTCTCTAACCTTGCTAATGCTTTTTTTTTTTCCACCACAATTGTTCACATATACTCGTATTAAAGGTCTTTTGCAAGTCAATGGATTTTTTTCTAAAGAATTATAGAGTATTTGCGCTCCAGAAAACTTTTCTCTTCGACTATTAAATACATAAATAATTCGAGTTTTAAATATGGTTCTAATTTTTCGCATTATATAAAATAAGTAAAGCGATTGTGTTAAAAAATGATTAATGGAGCTAAAAATAGACTTGTGTGTTGTTGCTCGTTTGACCTAGATACTTTTTTCTATTACTTTGAGGAATATAATATAGACTAGTCGACCGGCGGCATAGCATACGCCGCTATTTTCCAGGGCAGGCCTTAGGCACTGCAACATATGCAACCACAGTGGGTCCCTAACTTTCTTTGGACCCGTGCTAATTTTTTAGGTATATAAATGATTAAATTGAACCATTTTATAAAACATAACAGATTTCCCGCGGCCTCTTGATTTACCGGGAGCACCCTGGAAATCTCCTGAAATGTTATTAAATGCTATGCCGCCGGTCGAAAAAGTTATGGAAATTTCCGGACATTATTAAAATCTTTTTAAATTAAAAAAAAAATATGCTATGCTATTTTGTGAATGAAAATAGTGCGGCTTTGGATATATTATTTCCCATTCACACCGTGGTGCGTACGCCATGGGATCTTCCCATTTGCTTGTTATAAGTAAAAATGCGTGAATTCATGAATGAAAAATACTATGAATGGAGATTTAAAAAAAAAAGGCTAATTAACCTTAATTTACGCGATATTAAGAATATAACTGCACTCATGTAAAAATGCTTTAGAAAAACAAATTTGAATGTTAATTTGATTAAATGGACTATATATAATTAGTATGTTCATGTGCTAAAGCATAAAACTATACTTGCGAAGAGAAGTTCCATAATCTTCTTAGAGTTGAATTCGAGTTTTAGATCTAGATCTAGATCTAGGAACAGATTTTAGATGTATAAATTATTAAATTAAACCATTTTATAACATATAACAGATTTCCCGCTGCCTCTTGATTTACCAGGAGCCCCTGCGATATCTCCTGAAATGTTATTAAATATAGACCTACGAAAAAGTCCTGGAAATCTCCGGAAATTATTGAAATCTTTTGTAATTCAATAGTAGATATAGGCCTATATATATACATGTGTTTTCACGAAGTTACTTCCTTTTCCCGGTCTATTGATTTCTTTATGTCTAAGCTATTTTGTGAATGAAATAGTGCGGTGCGGATTGGGTCCATGCACACCGTGGTGCGTGCGCCATGGGATCTTCCCTATTTACTCGTTGTTGTTGTTGTCTGACCTAATTCTTTGAGAAATAATATATAGATATGTTTTAGATTTAATCTGATTTTTCCTCTTTAAAAAGAAAAAAACATTTTCTAAAATTAATAAAGAAGGGTTAGGAAGGTTGGTTGGGAAGGATTAGGCCCTGGCTTACTCCTTCTCCGTTTATCTGGAACGGAATGTATATCTTAAGAGTACGCTACACGCGGATAATTCTTGGCCACAACAAAGGTGACAACCGTAATATGGTTCCATCTGTTTCGTAAGACAATGAGCGCTAAGCATTTGCCCAGATAATGCAGGTTTTGCCCATGAAAAGTTTGGCAGCTAATAAGAGGAACTGTACTAAAAAGTAAAAAAACAACAAAACGCACAATTATAAATTTTCTTTTAGTTAATAAAACAAACAGAAACCATACTAACTTAAATTCGTTAGATTTGTACAAGATAATTGTGACATACTCCTCAGACTCTGCAGACGTTGAGAGCTTCATCAAAGCTGTTATGGACAGCTGAGCATCCACAATGGATTCAAACAAAGTTAATGTATAAAGTAGAAACTGGATTATTCTGTCATTCATATCCAAATCCTAGTGCAATAAACACATAGAATCGAGTTTATTAGATGAGAATAAAAAAACAAGAACAATATTAAAAAAAACTTTTTATAGTACCTCTATTCTTCACAACCTCATTTCACCACTAGCTGGATTACATGTCATATTGATTCAATAGATTATGAGTTAATGTGAATTGTAAAATTCTGCGCATCGTCTTCTAAGTCTAGATTTAAAGGTCTAGATCAATATTGTTATAACTCCGCTCCCTCGCCACACTAAAGGTTCGCATGAGAGCTCCAATGAACACAAATAGTATATAAGACATGTTTAGAAGACCTGGAGCGACACTTGGAAATGCGTGGGTGTCTGTTCTGTGTTCTGGTATGAAGTAGGATTCTTAGAACTTAAGACTGTGACTTGATAGAGGAAGTCCAACTATT
Organism: Biomphalaria straminea; assembly: GCA_021533235.1. Lineage (NCBI taxonomy): Eukaryota > Metazoa > Mollusca > Gastropoda > Planorbidae > Biomphalaria > Biomphalaria straminea. Next base: position 29,264,587 of record JADKLZ010001913.1, read on the forward strand.
TGTGGATACTGATAGATTGTAATAAATACATCATTTATCATTGCCTCCTATCTGTCGTTAAGTTGTCTGCCCTAGATTTACAACAATTGGTTTCGAAGTGGGATTTGGGAACTCAAAGAAAGGAAAGAATGACAACGTTAAGGAAGCTAGACGAACTGAGCTACAAACAGTTGAACGAGGACCTCCGAGCAAGAGAGCTGAAGATCGTATGAGCCAAAGAAAAGATGAGAGCCAGTCTTCAATAGGACCTGGTTGATGAAGGGGAGGATCCCGACACCTACCTGTTTGAGGTAGAACCAGATATTGGTGAGCTCCTGAACACCATGCAGAACCTGTTACGTAAATAACTTTCAAGATTCGATGAAACATTCTATGGATAAACTGATCCGTAACGTGCAAGGCCTGATAAACTCTTTAAGAGAGAGGAGTCCAACATCATTCAACAACAATGAACCGTTACTCATCCAAGACTGTGGCTGTACTGGTAGTTACAAAGAATGCGTCGATCATAACAAGAAACACACAGATGAACAGAAAGAGACAGTAGAAGCAATAGAAGAAGTCTGCTATGTGACTGAAACTTCTGCTGCACCATCTTTGAGTACCACAACGACCTGTACAAATCAAGATAACTTTGGGCCTTTGTCCAAGCTTTGGATCTTAAAGACCTCTGTCTATCATCTAGTGTCGATGCAGAGACTTTGGAGTATGATAACTGCTACTAGGAGTTAAACAAAAAATGTACATGCAGTGCTTCACGAAGAGGATGCAAATGTCATGAAACCCATCAACAAGATCTGGACCCAACAGGCGCTTGTCCAGAGACCATAACCAGCGAGAAAATCCATGAAGGTGGTCAGAAGAATCCAGTGAGACGTAATCCAGCAGCTTATAAACTTCTGAACATTGAACGTTACCTACGTTCCATACAGACATGCCCTCCAGATGCTGCTGGTTTGTTGACCTGTTTGATAACCAGACTTCCTGAGGGCCTCCGACTAAATTGCAAAGCATACACTAAGAAAGTCTGCTGAAGCGATGTTCTGGATCAACTGCAATAACAACAAGAGCTGCCACCTTCGTAATATAGATCAGTTCAAATTTAATACGAATGTAATAAAATTTATTTTCTTACCATGATGAGCTATTAAACCAAAACAAAATATGTTTTTTTTTTCTGCAATTACTTAGAGATTAATCCAGGTGAATGACCCCTAGATAATTATTCCAGTAGTTTTCGAATCACCATGTCAGAAAAAAATGATGAAGAAAGTAGTTTTAAATTTTTTTACCAGACAGACATATAGACAGAGTAAGTTGCTAGAAGGTTTAAAAAAAAAGTATATATATATATATATATATATATATATATATATATAGAGAGAGAGAGAGAGAGAGA
>JADKLZ010001913.1:29275252-29286723 GCA_021533235.1 Biomphalaria straminea
TATGTAATATTATAGAGCGCCTAAGATAAAGTTCTATTTAACAATAACCAGTGTAAGATAAAAACAAGAACTAGTGTTGTATTTGATTGGTAAATAGTAGACTAGACTAGAAGATAGCGTTTGCTTGGAGGTCTTACGGAATAGTTGCATTAATTTTACCTTATGGGACAGTACATTTGAATATATCTTCTTTTCCAGTGTTAACTTATACCTAGATATAACGCACTATAGTGTAATGACAACAAAGATGTAGTTAAGATTCAAAGATTTGTTGTTCAGTGTAAGAGCATTGTGGGTAGAGCAATGATATTATGTAGATTGACCACTTAGATCTGGATCTTAAGAAAGCTCAAAAAGGTAAGATATTTAAAACATACATAATAATGAAGTAAAAGCATACATATACATGAAATATCTGCATTAATCGATGTAGTATGTTTATTAACTATATACTTGATAAGATACAAGCATTATTTTCTGTTAAATAATTAAAAATCATTCGAGTTCCCCTGGTTTATTCACGTTACAATCTTCATTACATCATTTGGTTAATATCTTTTATTAAAACTCAATGCAAACATATCAATTAACTTCATTTTTAAATTTTTAGGTTTTCTAATGATTTTTTTTACCGTTTGGAAAGAACAAGAGTTAACGAAGACCTGGAAGATCTTTTTTTTTTCTTAACATAAAACGAAGTAATGGTCTTTCTATCGAAGTATAGGTTGCAACACTGCACTCCTCGTCAGTCTTCTAAGACAAACCCAATGTATCTAATTAAAGCACCGTTCGTACCACTTACCTACATATTCTTTCCGCCCATGAATTTTATTTTCCTTATAATACTTGTGCGTCACTGCATTAAAATATTCGTTACACTGTATGTTGTTGTTTTTTTTTCCTTCTGCGCATGTTTTTCATAAGGGCCCTTCTTGGGGGTCCCAAATGTTGTCACGCAGCCTTTGTGAGAGCTCTCCAACTGTCTCTTTCAGAGGCCATCTGCTTCCATCTACTTTCCTCTATGCCAGTGTGGGCAAAATAGCGTCTGAGTTGATCTTAACCCACTTTTGTTAACAACCGCTTTCTTTGGCGATCTTAAGGGGGGGGGGACAACTTAAATGTCATATGTACTATAAAGTATAACAAAAATGTAACTAAAATTTGTCTCTTTTTCTGTCTTCATGTTTATTTCATTGCTTACATTTGCAGGATGTTTTGATTTTGATTAGTCATGAAGTCATGTCAAGATGACCTCAATGATGTACTTGACCTGCTTGCTTTCACTGTATGCAACACTGAAGCCATCAATCTCTTGTTATGACCAAAGTACACCGATAGCTTTCACACTTCGCAGCGCTGAAATAAATGTGGACGTAGGAAGCAACTGTCTTCACGAGTAATTCTTCCATATTTTTGCATCTAGCTATATCTTAAAATTTTCGATTAAAATATTATAATTTTTGTGTACTTGAAGGTAGTATTGGGGGAGAGGTGGTCGAATGGTTAAGCGCTTGGCTTCCAAACCTGAGGTCCTTGGTTCGATTCCCGGTGAAAACTGGGATTTTTAACTTCAGAAATTTTAGGTCGCCCTGAGTCCACCGAACTGTAATGGGTACCTGACTTTAGTCGGGGAAAGTAAAGACGGTTGGCCGTTGTGCTGACCACAAATCAACCTGCTCGTTAACCGTTGGACAAAGAAAGACGAGATTATCATCATCTGCCCCATAGATCGCAAGGTCTGAAAGGGGAAACTTTACTTTTTTTTTTTGAAGGTAGTATTAAAATAGACTTTAACATTAATATGTACATTTTTTCAACGCTTATTTCAACTAACTTTCTCTGTCTGTCCGCCAGTCTGTCTGTTTGGTAAATAGATTAAATATGTTGTTTCTCCCACTTCACATTCTCGGAAGAAGTTGAAACTTTGCACAATTATTTATTGTACTTGACTAAACATGAATCAATTAGACAAATTCACTTACTGGTTATTACTTAGTTTGTTTGATAGCGAAAAAAAGGGAAATAAATGCAAATAAATTACAAAAGTGGGCGTATTTATGGATTTAATCCCTTTACTACGTTTCGTTACATTTTTTTCTCCCACTTATCAATTTGAATCCAGTTGAAATTTCGCATAATTATTCATAGTCGATGGCGATAAACGAACAATGAAAAATTAACCAATTACTGATTATTTAGTACTAATTAATTTTTAAAAAAAATATTCTTTTCATTTGCTTGTTTAGAATATAAAAATTATGATGTTTTATTAACAGGAACTTAAAATTTTAAAAATGAAATAGGATCTAATATTACTTATCATTATAACAATGCGGAATATATTATATTTTTTCTATAACCAATAGGGATGTTGTTTTGGGCAACAACGCTACATAACCAAAACTACATTTATTCTATTTCGGTGGGCTGCCTTTGGGGCAACGATGCTGATTATTCTAAACTCCATTTATTCTAATTCTGCAAAGGATAACATTTTGTGGCATTCCTCCAACTGCTCATATGTCATTCTCATTTTCTCTCACCAGACACCATGAAACATTGCACTATGGCATAATCTTTTAAGCGCATTAATTGAGTAGTAAATTACTTTTGCTTGGGTTCAAATTCCACGGAATCCTGGGATTATAAATTTCTAGTCTTTTTAGGTGGCCTCTGAGTCCACCGATCTCTTATGGGTACCTGACATTTGTTGGGGAAGAGTAAATGAGGTTGATCGTTGTCAAATGGCGCCCTCGTTAACTGTGGGTTATAGAAAAAGATTACCTTTACATCAGCTACCGAAAAGATCGCAAGGTCTGAAGTGGGTATTTTACTCTTGTAATCTTCTTACTTCAAAGACATTATTGATATTACAATAATTATAATGCTTAGATATAGTAAGCAAATTACTATTATCATTAATATTTGCAATTCTTACATTTAAATAACTAATTGGCTCTATATATCCATAAAAGGTATATGATTAAATTCAAATTTTTACTGTTGCATAAAACAACAGGAATAATACAGCTTAAGAGTGATAATAGTTGGGCTTGTTCATCATAAATTTCTAAAAAATAGTTTTCTACAACGAGATCCCGAATTATTATAAAAAATAAAGGGCCTGTAGTTTATAAACCTAAATCTCTGCAGAATGAATTATAAAACTAATTTTGTTTAAATTCTTTTCAAGTCATGTAAGTAAATTGTACATAATTTACTTTATTCATATTGTATTTAATTTTTATTTTCAGGTTTTCAAATTGCTTATTAGAACCAAATGTCTCTTGTGAAGCAGAGCTAGTCTACACGACAGGACCTAACGCTTTTGTTCACAGTTTCGTAGCTATAAACGAATTGTTCAGCTCTAGTTCCTTGCCTAAAACGTGTGTCCTAACAACCTCGTGGACCACTGGTCATTACGTTATTTCCTGCTCCAAAATGTATTCCTATCATGTTGAGAACAAGACAATAGTATTAATAAGAGAAAACGTTCACTCTTGTTACAGAGCGGGGTTTGTCGCTTGGAATGACGTCATAATTGTCGAGCAAGGGCTTATCAAAGAGATAAACCCAGCAGCGTATCATCCGAACATTTGCGATGATACTTCTACCACAACAGCAACAAATACTCAAACAAGTGTTACCACAGTGGGTCATTCTTTCTCGACATTGACTACCAGTGTAAATAATGAAATAACGTCTACAAATGACAAGGTATTCTTGACATCTCCTAACGTAACGTCCCTTAACGTAGGAAGTAAGAGTTCAAAAGACAAAACTCTTATTATAGCTTTGTGTTCTGTGTTCGGAACGTTAATTCTTGTATCCGTTGTTGTGACTGCAACTGTGCACATCAGAAAGAGAAGGAGAAAGAATGGGCCACATAAAGAGAACCCTGATGCTGGAACTGACATTAATTCCGGCCCTTCGACTCAGGATAGAAACATGGTTACTACAAGATCTACCAACAAAACGTTATCACCTCCAGTCTATAACAATATAACACATCAGCATAACATAAAGTTCCATGACTTTGACGAAAGAAATGAGACGTCGGACTCTGTAGGTCCCGACGCTAATGCACATTTTCCAAAAGATGAAAAATATGAAGAAATTAACCTTGCCTATTTGAACTTTGCTGACCAGGTCAAGGACAAAGAATTCGTTACAGATGACATTGGTTACCTAATGCCATCGCCTAACGGTAATAATGTCATTATTGTTCCGCCATCTGACAAAGTAACAGCTCCTAGTGATAATTTGCTTAATTCAATTTATGAAGAGATTGAAGGAAAATTCGCTTCAAGTTCAGTGCGAAACAAAACTGAGCTATTTGGAGATAAAAATGAGTCTATTTACGAAGAATGCAGTGACGATACTAAACCTTATATTCCAACATTGAACACACCATATCAGAATATAACAGAACGGGTATACAATAAACTAGGTCAACCAGTGCGTCTTATCAAAGACCCTTATAACGTAGAGAGAGAACACAAGGAGATAAGGACAGACAATACAATACAGATTGAGGTCTCAGAAGAATTGGAAAGCGTATGTGACATAACTTATGATATTGTGGACCCTACTCTCTTATCAGACAACAATGAACATTTAACAGTAGAACATGATTATAATAACAATGGAGGCCATGTTACTGCAGATCAAGACGTACAGGAAGGTCCTATTTATTTTATTTTAGAAGATCTTGACCTAAACTCCTAGGATTTTTAACTTACGTGATTACACAATCGAAATATTACTGGCGATGACGGGAAATATATACACTGTATGACAGCGGTTCTCAACCTTTTAAGCTCAGCTACTCCTTTTTACAATCCTCCACTCTGCCTCTACCCCCCCCCACACACACACATATACAACAATAGAAGTAGACAATAACAATCCATATTTTTGATGGTCTTAGGCGACCCCTGGCAAATCGTCGATCGACCCCAAAGGGATCGCGATCCACAGGTTGAGAACCCTTGCAGTATGACAATATTTTATTTTATTTAGTGCTGAAGTAAATTTGATTAAACATGCCAATGTATAAGAGATTTGACTTTCTTAGACTTACGCATTAATTTATTTTGCTGTCACTCGCCCACGCCCCATTCTCTTGTTTGCGAATAGTTCCGCCGGACTCAATATCTAACTCCCACGTAAAGGTCATGAGTTGTACTAGTTGTCTGAGGCTATTTGAGACGTATGCCAATAAGACGCAACAAAGAAAAAAAATAATCCAAACATAAATTACAGTGATAATTTGAATAGAACAAAAAAAAACTCGTGAGGTAATGCCTCAACGGTCCGACAGTCTATAAGGGATAGGTGAGGTTAGAATAGTTGAACTAAAAGACAGTACAGGAACAACTAAGGAAAGCGGTTATTCAGTAAGTAATAAGCATACTTAGTAATTTACACGAACCATGATTGATGACCAGCGATTGACTTGAACAATTATTAACTATTGATTTCATACCCAACCCTCCGATAGCCAGCTACACCTTTATGTACCATTGTATATCGATCTTTTTCAGGATCATTGATGTCATCGATAGTACATTTGACCAATGGCGATCTAGCAAAATCTACATAATTTCTTCTCGTACACTCAAAGCGATTAAATAATACTGGCTATAACTTGGTAGCTGTTATGTGTGCTGTGAAGCGCGACACACAAAAAATGAGACACAATACTCATTGTTGAAACCTTCGCTAGATTTAGTGTAGAATGTTGAATATCATGTGATAAATATCCCAGCTTGATGCTACCTCTGGGGTCAAACAATAATTAGGCAGCAAAATTTGATTGATAAAGAATGGTTAAATTTAATCAATTTATTTCAGTTTACACGTTCAGTTTATACGTACACTGTAGCTGCCAAAAAAAAAAAAAGTTCACAACTAATTTATGCCAAAAATACAACAGATATTTCCAATCCTAATTTTTCATATGTCATAATCGCTTGCTACATCAGATCGAATCAGCTGCGCGGAGAGAGGGGAACTGCTGTGTGGGCGACATCGTTCCGACCATAAACAATGCCCAGGCTTTCATCTCACTGAACTCGTTCCATTTGCGATGCCTTCGCAGGATCTTAAAAATCACATGGAAAGAAAAAGTGTGCAATACTGAGATCCTTGCACGAACAGGTTTTCCCAGCATCTTTACAGCCCTCAGACAACGCCGCCTGCGGTGGCTTGGACATGTTCGCCGGATGGAGGACAATCGCATACCGAAAGTCATCCTCTACGGACAACTTGCGTCTGGCTCGAGAAAAACTGGTCGCCCCCACCTCCGTTACATAGATGTTATAAAACGCGACCTCAAATCAGTGAACATCAGTACTGACCAGTGGGAAGACATAGCTCTAGACCGCACCAGATGGAGAGAGACAGTGACCAAGAAGGCTATGGACAGCGAAAGAGCATGGGCCTCAGCTCTGGAAGAAAAGCGGACAACGCGGAAACTGGCCAACTCCTCTACCACTGTAGCGAAGACCACCTTTACCTGCAATACTTGTGGACGGGAGTGTCCAAAATAGGGCTCCACAGCCACACGAGGAAGTGTGCGAGATGAACCATAGTCGTTCTACGACTGAAGGAGGCCAATGAGAATCGCTTGCTAAGTGTGTTCTTAAAAATCATAATATTACACAAAGGCACGCTTATTTTGTGGGACAAAATTCGAAGAATATAAAAAAAAACGTCCTTAGTTGTAATTAAAGCAAAGCAGTTACTTTTGTTTAATGCTTGTTATAGCATGGTTAGGCACACTTTAATTGATTCAGAAATAGCGGGAAGATTTTACTTAGTACCGATGAAGTTATAGTTGTTTTTTTTTTTTAAAGTAAGAACGAAATAGGAATCGACCATAGACATAAATAAATATAGACTGGCCAATAAGAGAGTTTTATGAAATATAAATTTGTGAATAGCAATTGTGTGTACTTTATTTTATGTCTATAAATTTTGTTTAATCTCTAAGACTGAAGATCATGCAATTTTTAAATTTTTCATAATTCGGAAATTCAATAGATATACATGTTTTTAAGTTACATGAAGTTACTTCCTTTTTCCAGTCTATATTTATTGATGTCTATGGTACTGATGGTTATAGTTTTTTTTTTTTTTAAAGTAAGAACGAAATAGGAGTCGACATAAACAAAACATTAACAAGACGCTTTTGTAACAACGTAGCAATAAAAAGCATTTTATAAAAAGTAGATGACATATTTAAAACCTTCTTTGATTAATAATAATAATAATACATTGATGTACCGGTAGTTCACAAGGTCGATAGAGAAGAAACACCAAATTGGATCTTTTTGAAATATCAATATATAACAGATCAATTACAAATTTTGTTATTTCTCGACAATATTTCAATCTTCCCCTTTCCAAGTATAACAGTCTGTCGGAGTGGGTGGCGATAGCATTGGAGTGATGAAATATCATTAACGTTTATTTGCGTTCAGCAAACACACCTCTGCTAAATTCAGGTGTTGAGCCTCTACGTGTCTATATCTTATCTATATTCTAATTACGACACAAATTATATTATTATAATAAATTCTCATGCAAACTCACGGCTTTTGTGTGCTATTTTCTAACTATGTATGTTTGTTGCTGTTGTGGTTTTTCGAGCTTAAGATGAAGAAAAACACAATATAGAGAAAAATAAAATTTGAAGGGCAGTATTTTTTTTTCATACAGTAATCTATTGATTTAGGGAATTCTCTAACAATGTGCAAAGGTTTTAAAACCCGCTCGGCGAGTTAGAAAAGGGATAACATTTTATTTTGTACTTCCTGGTCTAAAACGTAACAAAATTTGTATGTAGTAATAGATTATTTTAGTACATGCTGTAGAGTGCATTTTTATGTCTTTTAAGATTATTATGTTCACGTAAATAGGCCTAATATGTCGCAAGTATTACTTTATTTAATAGATATTATTTATAATGTATTAAATATTTTGAAATATTTTGTTTTATATTGAATATAGTCATATCATTAAGAAACCTTTCGTCAATTTACATAAAATAAACAAATTAAAAACAACGATATGTTAATGTAGCTAACGTCAAATACAAACAAAATTAGCATTGAATAAAATTACACTATTATTTATTAAGTAAATCATTAGTATGTTGTTATTTGCACATGATTGTGCAAATAAAATATTTATTATAATATTTTAAAACACATACAAAATTTGTTGTTTTTTTCATTTATAATAAATTATTAAAACCTCGCCGAAGCCAGGAGATTTCAAGGTCCAAATCATCATCCCTCCACTAAAGTTAATCCCCCCGCAAAGGGAGGCTGCAATTATGTGATCCTGAGGGTTTTCGAGTTTACCCCCCCCCCCAGATGGTTTTGAATTTATAACAGTGTTTCTCAAACTTTTTTGTCTGCCGGCACAGTAGAAAAACTACAAATATTTCGTGGCACACCACGTAGAGCGACAGTTGTTTTATAATAAAAAGAAAAAATATTTGACCTGTTTTTAAGTATTACATTTAATGTGAAGAATGTGGCTGTTTTTGAGAGCAAATGCGATCTAATCCAGACTCCAAAGTCGACAAGCTCGCATTTCATCGTCTATTCTAAGAAGTCTCTCTCTTTTCTTAGACTTGATTTCAGCCAGTGCTGATAATCCAAACTCACAAAACCACGAAGATGCAAATGGAAGAAATATTTTGATTATTTTTAAACTGATTGCAGGATATAACTTGTTGATTAAAATCCTAAACACATCCCATCAAATTTTCTCAGCAAAACTTGACTTAACTGCATCAATTTTTAAATCAATAAGCCACTCTTCTTCTTCAGTTGTAAGAGTTGTAGCGTCAATGCTTCCATATGGATAGCTGGCCCATCCATACTCATTATTTCCATTTGTTGGAAAGTAATGCTGCAATGCTGACTGCAGGTGTGTCAAAGTGGAAAACACGCTTTAACACTTTTTCCCTGGGGAGCCAACGAACGTTGGTGTGATACAGGAGATATTTGTAGTCTGAATCCATTGCTTTAGAAAGCTGAGAGAAAAGTTGGGATTTGATGAAGTTTACAACTTCAATCACTTGATCCAGAACAGACATCAAATCTTTCGGCAAAGATTTCAAGGCAAGAGCTTTTCTGTTGATCATGCAGTGAACAAATAATACATTTGGATTTTCTTGACGCACAAGAGTGACGAATTCCTTTCTATTTCCCTGCATGGAAGGACAGCCATCGGTGCAAACGCTAACACAGTTTTTCCATAGCAGTTTGAAGAGCAAAATGTTTTCGTTCACCACTTTGAAAATATTATCTCCTTTGGTCGTAGTTGGTAAGTCTTTGCAAAATAAGAATGAGTTGACACATTATTCATCCTTTATGAACCGAATAAAAGCTAGCAGCTGTGCTTTGCTTCTAACGTCAGTAGATTCATCAACTTGAAGAGACCACAACAGAGACACTTCATAGTCAGTCACGTCGAAGTGTTCGCAGCTTTGATCCTGTAAATCTGACGATAAGTCTTCAAATTCTGCGCGAGATAGTATCATTTGACAAAGGAACTTTCTTAACATTTTCGGCGCAGTTGGTCCAAGGAAAGTTTCCACAATTCTTGCTAAAACTGGTGCATTGACAGATTCAGCCTCTGTGTTTGCTTTCTTGTGTGTTGCTAATAACTGAGCAACCTTATAACTTGCAAACAATCCCTGGCAGCTTTAGGTAGTTCCTAAGTTTCTTAGCTTGTTTTGTTTGTTGTTTTTTTTAGCCCTGATGTTTTATAAGTATTTCTTCAGTCGCGCTTTTACAGCTAGATGTTTTGTTTCCAAGTGTCTCTTCAATTTGCTTGGAACAAGCGCCTCATTTGACAGAGTTGCATTGCAGATCAGACAGAATGGCAATGGAGAATCTTCAAGTCCCGAAGATATGAAACCATATCCGATGTAATTTTCCTTGTCCCTTCGTTTGCTTTCTTGCTTTTCATTTAACGCCATGGATAACAATGAATAATGCTTATTGATAATTTGTTATTATTAGTAGATACCTAAACAATTTACATGAAACACATCGCTTATTATTATCGTTACCAATTCAAGAAATGCTTTGTGCCTGCTAAGGTGGCATACATTAGAGTCATTTTAATAATACATGTATATTGGAAAATTCCATAACCTGAATAGCTAACACCCCTCCTCGTCAATATGGAAATACTATTACTGGTCGTTGTAAGTGGGAATGTCATCGCAACGTAAAATAAAAATTTAATACTAGGCAGACCTGTGTAGCGCTGCACGTATGGCGCTCTGAAAACTCCCGCGGCACACCTGCAAATCCTCGGCGGCACACTAGTGTGCCGCGACACACTGTTTGAGAAACACTGATTTATAACCTCACAACAAATTATTTTGACAAATAAGCATCCCATTTCGATAAAAAAAATCCAAACCAAACTACAGTCAACATATTCTAAGAGCGTAGCAAAGCAAAGGTAAGGAAAGTTACAAATACTAAATTTCATGAGTGTAGCCATAAGGAATTTTGTTATTACCCTTCTCTCCTCCAAAAAAAGTATAGCAAAACTATAAGTATCGATTTTCATTAATTCATTAATAAAGTGCAGTGAACAGCAGAATTGGGTTTTGATTTCGTTATCATAAGAGTACCAGGCTAATGCACTGTATATATATTATATATATAGTTCGTCCTTCGTGGTTCGATGATAAACACTTTTCTTATCCCGGTAGCTGAGGTAATCATTTTTAATGGCCCCCAGAAGGGGAAAAGACGCTATTGGGTTTGTGAAAAATGTCTGTCTATCTGTCCAGTTTAGATATCGTAAACTAGAAAAGATAGTGAAAATCTGACACCATAATATTTTAGTTCTGGATGCAACGGCTTCTTTTTTTTTAAGAGAAAATTCTGATTTTTTAAATCACTTATGCAAGCAATTTTTTTCATAAAAATACACCACTATTACAACTATACACTATTAATAGTAACTGACACTTGGGGCTCTTTACTTAGGAAAATAAGCACTTAACTTATATTTAACACATTAATGCAAATGTTAAAGGTTTTTTGTATATATTTGTATCGTTAAATTATGTAAGTTCTGTGAAACTAATTACTATATTTAACAAAAAAAATGTTTACTGTTTACTTTGAAAGAGAAAAAATCTATTTAGTATGCAGACATAATTTAAAAAAAAAAAACAGCTAAGATGTAGTATCACGTGAACTGCAGCACACGCCATCCACCACAGAACACCTAACTAAAGAAACAAAAATTTGGATTTTTTTTTTTACGGAAATGTTTTATTATTGAGGAATAAGATATTGGCCCTTTTCAAAAAACTTGGATCAATTAGATATTCTTTTAAAACATCAGTAAGACCAGGTTCACATATAACTTTGTAACCTTTTGTTTTAAGTTTTAAACACCGTAAATAATGCATAAGCGTA
>JADKLZ010001913.1:29290824-29300999 GCA_021533235.1 Biomphalaria straminea
TGTGTGCTAGTGAGATGCTTAGCCTATGACTAGAGAAGATCTTACTATTATGTAGTGTTTGTTCCAAACCTAATTTCAATTGTCGACATGTAAAGGGGTACTAGTTCAATGTATACCACCACCTCAGTCGAGTACTATTTCTTTGCCTTGTTAGAGAAATATTACATAATAATAATAATTAATTATCAATAGTTAAATAACTAATTGTTTTTTTTTTTTTGTTTTTTTTTTTTTGTAATGATACTTGAATTGTCAGATAAAAGAAATAATTGTGCAAAATTGTCAGATTGATCCGAGATTGGGTCTCGGATAAATAACGTGTTCAAGCTTTTTACCTGCAGACAATACGTTGTTATAAGCTTTGTAAACTTTATTTTTAAAAATGAAATATTTTCCTCTGTGTACCAGCAGAGTGAGTTGATAAAAGCTTTGAAAATAAAATACATTTTAAGTAATAATAATAATAATAATAATTTTATTTATAAAGCGCTGTTAACAAACAAAAATGTATGCTCAAGGCGCTGTAAAAACATTACAAACACAAACATATGACATGACAAACTAATCTAATTAAGTTCTAAACAAATAAGTCTTAATGTTCTTCTTAAAAGTGGTGAAGCATGTTGTCTGTCTCAGATCGATTGGGAGTGAGTTCCAAACCTTTGGTCCGTGAACTGAAAAAGCCCGCAGACCGTAGCTTTTTAGGGAGAAACGTGGCACCACTAAAAGCGTTGAGTCCATTGAGCGTAGGGTTCTCTGTGGAAAATATGGAGTAATCAGTTCGCTAAGGTACAAGGTCATCTCATTGTTGTATATACACTGATGACAAAGTGTGGCGACCTTGTACTCGATTCTCGCGATCAAGAGCGTAGTAGCAGAATCTCGTCTTGTTTTTTTAAGAACTATTCGTGCGGCGTTGTTCTGAATACGTTGCAGCTTGGCTATTTTGTCATCGGGTATACCTGCTAGTACGGCGTTGCAATAGTCAAGGCGGGAGAGTATGAATGCCGCAGCTAGCGTTTTTGTTGACTCCGTTGTTAGATATGGTCGGATCTGGCCTAATCTGCGCAGCTGCAGATAAAGACCCTGTCTTATGTGTGGGTCGAAAGATAGTGTTGAGTCAAAGAAAACTCCAAGATTCCGCACTACATGAACATAAGAAACCTGGAAGTTCGTGTTAAAAACAGAATCTGTGCTCTCGACTTTAGAGACGTTGTTCCGGTGCCAATCTTAATTATTTCTGTCTTGTCTTCATTTATCTTCAGCTTATTCTCTACCATCCAATCGCTCACCATTGCAACGGTGCCACTGATTTTTTCTGCCAGATGCGACACCTCTGAAGGTACTGAGGAATCGTATAACTGTGAGTCATCGGCAAAAAAGTGGTATAAGATGCCTGTTGGCCGTATGACACCGCTGAGTTGATATGTATACATAGTGAACAGTACTGGGCCTAGAACTGATCCTTGGGGTACCCCGTACTTCAAGAGTAAGCTTGTTGATTCTGTCCCATTTACAACAACACTCTGGGTGCGTTCAGTCAGGTAGGATCCAAGCCACTTTAGGACGATTCCTGCTAACCCAAAAGTAGCAGAGAATCTGGCCATCATAATTTCATGGTCAAGCGTATCAAAAGCTGCGGAAAGGTCCAGCATGGAAAGAATTGATATGTGGCCTATATCGGAATTGGGAAGTAAGTCGTTTAGTACCCTGACCACTGCTGTCTCTGTGCTACGGCACTTCCTATATGCAGATTGAAATTCTTCCAAGAGACAGTACTGTTCAAGATGAGAAAGAATTTGCGCTAACACGATGCGCTCCAGAAGCTTTGACAGGAAGGGGAGATTTGATACCGGGCGATAGTTTTTTAGACATTCCGGGTCAAGACTGGATTTCTTCAATAAGGGCCTGACAAGTGCATGCTTAAATTGCTGTGGTAAAATGCCTGAAGTCAGTGAAGAGTTCACAATGTTAGTAATTGTGGGTACAAGCTCATCTAAACATTCAAGGAGCAAAGAAGTTGGAATGGGATCAAGGTCACATGACTTATTTGGCATCTTTAAAATAGTGCTTTTGACATAATCTTCAGATACACCCTGAAACTCGCAAAAAGGAGAATTTTGAAAGATTGGAGAGTGGTCAAGCTGTGTTGAGTGGGAAGGCATGTCACTTCTGATCTGCTCAATCTTGCCGATGAAGAATCTATTGAAGGAATCAGGGAGTTCAGATACTGGGATAGATGACGGCAAACGTTCGTTATTTGCTCCCCCTAACATTTCAGCGGTGATTCTAAATAGCTGCTTCGAAGAATCAGAAGTTTAGATTTTTAGTCGAATATGACTAGCTTTTGCATCTCTAATCATACGGTTCACCTTGTTTTTTTCTAGGATGTATATTTGTCGATGTATCGTCAGACCTGTCTTTTGAAATATACGTTCGGCACGTCGGCGAATAAGTTTGGCAGTCTTTATGTCTTCCGTCATCCAGGGTGCAGATGGCCTAACTGAGGCTGTACGAGTGACAAGAGGTGCATGGCTGTCCAGCAACTTTTTCAAGCAAGAATTGTAATTGCTCAGAACGTCTGTGTTGCTCTGTTGCAACAGCAAAGAGGTCACGTCCATTTTGAATGAGGCAATATCTATGGCTTTAAGTTTACGGGAAGTCACATTCTTCTTTGGCCTTTTTGCTTTTGATAGGCGCATTTCAAATTGTACAACAAAATGATCTGACAAGCCACGGTCTAATACATTGAGATTGGCTATAAGTTCACTTGCATTTGTAACAATCCAGTCGAGAGTATGGCCTTTGACGTGTGTCGGAACATTTATCAGTTGGTCCAAGTTGCGATCCTGAAGCGCATTTTTCATCGACACCGCGTTTGTCTCATTTTCACTGTCAAAATGCAAGTTCACATCGCCTATGACAAACAGATCTTTTGTTGCTATGTGACTGTCAAGGAGGTCTTGAAACTCTTCGATGAAAACTTTTGTTGTCAATATATTTCTCTTGCTAAGTTAGGGCAGTTTATGTTATAAGAAGTTTTCTTTTCTAAACAATACAAAACAAGCACTGAATTATATTTCCTATCAGTCAAATTTCAACATACTGCACATATGTGACTGTTTTGATAGACGCATGTCAAGCAGAAATTATTATTAAGTTTTTCTACTTATTTTACTGTGACTGGTTCCTAACGACTCTAGAGATCTTTAAATTATTGTGTGTGTGTGTGTGTATCTTGGATAGTATTACAGATTTTTTGTAACTTATCTTTTCTTTATATTCTAGATATTTTTTAGATCTCTGCAACGACACAGTGATCGGTGTAAAACTTCCATACAACACTAACTTGCATTCGACAAAAGCTGAAATATCTTATTCTTCAACTAAAGATGACCAGATTTCGCCATACTTTTGTCAAACAAATATTGATGATTTTATTTGTGCTAGAAATGCTCATTCTCAAAGGAACGACATGCAATATTTTTTTCTTTCTAATTCATCTTTGTGTAGTAAAAAATGTATTTATTTTAATACCGATGACTCGCAAAGAGTGCAAATATTGGCATCAAACGATTGGCTTACAAGTAGCCATCAGGAATGTAGAGTATCAACATCTACATTTACTTCCACTTCATTAAGAATGGTAGATTCTAAGACATCGCCAAGCTCCGTCATAAGTAACGTCAAAACGTCGACCTCAAACACAGATAATCAACAAGCAGGAGATAATCTTGAGGGTAATCTGCCCTTGATTATAGGATGTAGCGTAGGGGGAGCAGTTACTATTATTGTTATATTTATAGTAGTGTTAGTAATTAAGAAAAAACACATAAGAACGAATAAACAACATTCAAGTCCATCAACTAATACATTTAATGAGTTTTTGAAAAACAAGAACACGGGTAAAACAGTTACTGCGAGCAACTTAAACTTTCATGATATGCGTTCAGGAAATAGGGATATAACAACCGAATCTAACGAGTTAAAAAGTAGTACTATTAATAATAACAATAATAGCAGTAGTGTACTTTATTCTGAGACGTATGCCCAAAATTATAATAATAATAATGGTAATCAGAATAAGAAATTTAATCCAGCGCATGACAGTGTTTACTCTACTGTTGATCCAGAAGAAGTAAATAAAATTAATTTGACAGACCGACATGTCATGGATTATAGAGCGGCTAAAGATCCTTACGAAAATTTGGCACTACCAGACCAAACAGCGAGCCTTTATTCCAGGTTAAGAGAAAGTGGCAAAGATTTTCAAAATGTATTTAATGTGTCTCGAACACAAGAAATTAATAGACCACTAAACCTGATTCCATCAAACTATGTCAACATGGTTAATGAAGACATCACTATTCCTACAAGGCCCACACCTACTTACGAAAACGTTGTTGACTATAATGCTGGTCAAGTGAATATGCCCAGGTCAATAAACAAGGTCGAAGTAACAGGCCAGAAACAAAAGTGAAAGTTCCAGCAGCCATGTCATTTGAACAAAGTATAGATCTGTAGACTGCTACAAAGTTCAGCTTTCCGATGATTTTTTTGTATAGATTTCTGGCTCATAGACATCGACTAACTAGACTAATGAAAGCAGCATCGTATATGACTGGAAGACAGCTACCTTCTATTGAAAAACTTTTTTTATAAAAAATGCATTTCCAAAAACACACGATACTTAAAGACAACCTGCACCCATTAAATCACTGTTACATCAGATCTTAACAAAGTGGTCGTCTCCTTTCCATTAGGACAAAGGTTTTAAAAACTTTTATCCCACTTTCTATCAGAGTGTTAAAAGGTCATCTGTCATCATCGAGAAGTACGCAGAAGTCTAATTTATAAAGCGATTGTTGTGTATATGTGTAGCCTGTATGAATGTTGTTCGTATTTGCATCTATATTGTTATTGTTATAATAGTTACACTGAGGGGGTAACTTATAGTCAAACTGAATATCTATTTGATTGGAGCAATAAAATTATATTATATAATCATTACTTTTTATTTCTTACTAAGCATGCCAATGGCCTTTTTTTTTATTTTTACAAGGCTTATAGAAAATCACACTGTCTTTCTGTATGGTAACAAGCTTGCTCACGTTATTTCTCTCTTCCCCAAAATTCGAATTAAGCCTAAATTTGACACAACTTTTTCTTTTGCTTGACAACACGAGAATCAATAAAACAAATTATCAAATTAGTTAATTAACTAATAGTAATTAAATATTACGTTTGGTATCTTGAAGAAGGGAAAGAAATCGTACTTGGCAGATATGGTAGTATTAGTTGAATTAGTCTCATGAGGACTAGAGCCCTGATTTAAAGTTTTGTATACATTTAAAAAACGATCATGTAAGAAGATACACACTTCTTCCCGCCCGCTTTCACAACTGGTCCAGACATTTGATATGATCATAGCGAATTGAGGAAGCTAAAAGCTAAACAAAACCAAAAAATAAAAAAATATTTCTATCGCACAGGTATGTATGTCTAGGTCAATTATATACAGAACTGGGAGACCGATACAAAATAATAAATACAATGGCCCTCATTCACCAAACGTAAACAAACAATATTTTCTCAATATATTATATATAGGCTACTAATTAATCAATAAATAAGGCCATCACGTCATACGTAATTTTCATTATTTTATCAATATGATGACGTGGCTAAATGTGTTTATTTACACTTGGTGAATGAGGTCCATGGCACTTAAGCTTTTGTTAATTATGATTTTCTTTTAAATTAATGAAACATGTTATACAAACTACACGACAATATAAATGTTTCCTAAAGTCAATATTACACATTCGTGCCTGTATATGTTATAAAGGCCTGTTTCGGCATGAAAGCATGACAGTTTAATGAATTACTTTCTGCTTAACGTTTACTGTACAACATTGGCGATCTATTTTCAGATATACACTAGTGTCAGGTCTTAGTTGATTTAATTACTTAATATTAAATTGTCTAGATATTAAAAGTAATATTTATTGCAATGTGTGTGTTCTTATTATTTATTTATAATTTATTATTATTATTAGTCCCAAGGTTCAACCCAACATACACACTATACACACCCAGTTGAATATAAACTAATATGATTATTTAAATTAAAACTATAAATTTAATCTTATGATACTTAGCCTATACAATGAAACGGCTTATGTCTATTGATAAAGATAAAGGAATACAATTATATATATATATCGTTATGACTCTGCCATGCACACCGCCATTCAGGCTAGTGCAGAGATGCGCACTTCTAGTAACCTGACTAGAAAATGTTGTAGACATGAGGAGACTAACGATGTCCTCGTCCTACGTCATTACTCCTTATGGGCCAGTGTTAGCGTTTAGGCCAGGGGTCGGCAACCCGCGGCTCGCGAGCCGCATGCGGCTCTTTGCGTGTGAAGATGCGGCTCTTTAGTTCTACTCGCAATTATTATTAATTTTATCAAAACATTTTTTAAAGTAGTTCTGAATAGTTTAAAGAGGATTAGGCACATATTCTATCTCTCAGCTACCTGTACTCTCCTTTCACCACACCCCTCCCCAAATACACCCGTTGTATATGTTACCAGTCCGTCAGAAGCTCTCGAATGGACGCCATGGTCGAATGTTTCTATGTAGGTTTCAATTCGCCGTCGACGCAAGACTGCGTGCTTTGGCTGTGACGTAAATTATCTTCTTAATCTTATATGCAATCTACAAGTAATGCTAATCGGGCAAGCTTTGTGGTACCACTAGAAACTGCACAAAAAGGCAAACTATTATAGATGGTGAGTATGTCAAAGACTGCTTCCTATGTTCATCCGAAGAACTGTTTTGCGATTTCAAAAAACAGACCAAAAATCTTGAAAAAAAAATCAAAGACACTGCACAAGTTGCTCATTTAGTCAGTTATATGTCTTCTTATGGTCCAAAAGAATAGCTTAAAGGATTGCTTCCTCGGGACAAACTGGAGGAAATGATATAGTGATTATCGTACAATAATACATTGAAAACAATAAGATCAATTTAAATAAAATCATTTCAATAGCAACTGATGGAGCCAGAAATATGATTGGAAAAAAATAAAGGGTAACAACGATTCTTCATAGCAAAATAAACCATGAAATCCTTATGTTTCACAGAATAATACACACAAAAAGCGATTTGTGCCCAAAACGATTCTAACCAAAAGTAGCTGAGGTAATGAATTCGACAATCAAGATTGTTAACAGCATCTTGTCCAAAGCAATCTACCATCGTCAAATTAAAGAATTCTTAAACAAAATGGAGACTCTGTATTCTGAGCTCCTTCTTCCTAATAAAGTGCGATAGCTTGCCAAAGGTAAGGTGTTGAGACGTTTTGCTTAGTACTTGAATGAAATAAATACATTCCTAAATGATAAAGGCATTAATCTCCCTGTATAAGAAAACGACAAATATTTGCAAACATTTTATTTTCTGTTTGATATAAAAGAGAAAATGAGCTGAAACTAAAACTGCAAGGAAATAGAAACCCATCCTATGTTTTGGTAGAAAAATTGGTTTGTTTTGAAGAAAAATTAATTCTTGAGAGTTATTGAGAGTTATGTCACTTCATTTTCAATGTCTAAAGCAGTATCGCTATAAAATCAGAGCTACTGTTGACACGAATTACTTGAGCACAGTTAAAAAATCAATGATATTTTTTTTTGACAGATTTGAGCAGTTCCAAACTAACAAAACCATTTTACCATTCATAGTAAATCCCTTCAACACAAAGTTACAAATCCACATTGATTCATTTGGAATTGATAAGGGATTTCTAGCTTTATGGAATGGAAAATTTACAGAGTTAAAAAATCAAGTTAGAAGAGTAAGAGCTCCAGAAATGTATGAACGTAAAGCAACAAAATTGGATAGTTTTCAAAGAAATGCCGCGAGTTGATTCGGCGCATAGAATAATCTTCCAAATTGCTAGAGTGAGGGCGTTTAGATTGCTGACTATCTTCGGATCGACATATTCGTGCGAGAAAGCGTTTTTTATTTCATGAATATAATTAAAAGCAAAGTAAAAAGCCAACTAAAATTGAAAGTTTAGAGTCGCGTTTGAAAGTAAAAACAACAAGTTGTGAGCCAAATGTATCTAACTTTCAAAAACCATGCGAAGCCAACGTTCCCATTGAATTTGTTTGTTTAATTGATTGTTATATAAGTTCAACTTAGTGTTTAAGAAAATGTCTAACTCCTTTAGCTGTTTCCGAAATTAAAAAAAAATAATTTTGCAAGTACTATTTATTGTTGCAAGAAAAAAAGTGCGTCTCTTTAAAACTTTAAAATTGTGTAAATGGTAATTTTTGGCTCTTTCAACTCAAATGGTTGCCGACCCCTGGTTTAGGCTGATGTGTCACTGATGAAACCATCGTCTTGCTTTGTAGTGAACCGTGTAGTGTACCTAGAAATGTTTCTTTTGAAACATCTAGAACCTTTATCTAAATATGATTTATACTTTTCAAAACATTCAGAATGACATGATAATGGATAAAAATTATAAATCTACAATGGTGAACAAATGTTGCTTCGTTTTGTAAAGGATCTAGATATATATATATATATATATATATATATATATATATATATATATATATTGTTACGTTTCTCTCTCTATCCTATCTCAGGCTTCCATAAACACTGCTAAATACAACAACACATCAACACATCAAGAATCTGACAACAAGAGCTCCGAAAATAATCTGGTACTTTAATAACGAAAAGATAACAGCCAATATGACACAATTGGCACATCAACAGTTACTAATGCTACACTCTGTACATCACCGTACTAAACTAATAAACTCTACAGTCTCTAGCGCTTCTTGGACTCTGTACAACACTTGAGGACTCAACCAGGCCCGACTTCACAGCCAGACTCACAGACCTGGTCTCCTCCGTGTCCTATCTTGAACCGCTCTGCCTACACACTCTGTCTCTGGTCTCTCGTACACAAAGGCTTATGATCAGCTGACCATAACAGTGGTCACATTTGCGTGCAACGTTCATGCCAGTACAGTTCTTTCCCCTTCGATGTAGCACGCTAGCACGCTAAACTGTGTAGCTGGCCTGTGTCCAAATATCAGCTGATCACCGTTAACCCTTTTGCGTCGCCAATAGGGCAATAGGGTCGTAACAATATATATATATATATATAATTATATATATATATATATATATATATATATATATGTATATATATATATACTAGAATTAGATTATAGATCTAAATATACTAATGGAGAGATGATTTGCTGTGTTATATGATAGCGTTACATAAGAAACGAACTTGGGTTTTTCTAAACTCTAATACTTGATATGTAATTAGTAAAACAGCATCTACCTAAAAAAATCGTAACTAGAAATAAAAACCTATATTTATTTTAGTATATATAGGTCTGTGGTTGTAGGCCTATATTATCATAGACATAAATAAATATAGACTGGCAGTCTATATTTATTTATGTCTATGTCTATGACTGGAAAAAAGAAGTAACTTTATGTAACTTGAAAACATGTATATCTATTGAATTCGGATTTCCGAATTATGAAAAATTTTAAAATTGCATGATCTTTAGTTTTAGAGATTAAACACAATTTATATATATACATAAAATAAAGTACACACAATTGCAATGCACATATTTTTGTTTCATAAAACTCTCTTATTGGCCAGTCTATATTTATTTATGTCTATGGTCTATGTGTAACTTCTTCTATAGATAAATGACTTTCTAATTTCTTTTACTGAAAAATTGGGCTATTCGCGCCTGACACATAGATAATTTTTATGTTCAGCAACAACGCCCATTAGTATATTACTATTATAAATAATCAATAGATTATTATGCTATTGATCACTAACAAGATTATCATTACAAAAAGTGGATAATTTTATAGGAATTAAATACAGCTTTTGACTACGACCGTGTAAATCTATTAATTATTAATTTAATAACGATTCTGTCAATATTTATATAGTCTAGAAGTGGTTTATACAAATAGAATAGTAGGCTTTGTTTAAAGATTCTTGAAGTAGATAGATAGACATGCATTGACTTAAAGATCCGCACTTTCATAGGACCAGCACTTTCGTAGGACCCGCTATATGGTCTGATAGATAAGACCGTTAATATATA
>JADKLZ010001913.1:29301099-29314090 GCA_021533235.1 Biomphalaria straminea
TAATATATATATATAATTTACATAGCTTTCTAAAGCTTTTGACAAAGTTCACCAACATAGTTTGCTACAAAAAATTAAAATATTTTTGGCATTGATGGTCCACTGCATCTTTGATCTCCCATCGAGCGCCTCCCCAAGTGGCTGATAGGGGAATGCCCTCCAGATATGGTGGATAACGGGCAAATAGAATACCCGGGGTGGACCAAAATCAAACCTGCTGCCTTGCAGGAAGTGGAGGGATCCACAAAGGCTAGGACACCTTACCCTAAAATAAAGGCAGCTATCCAGAGAGCTGAAAGGGGCAGCCCCCCAGATGGTTGTGCACAGGGCTAACAACTCTGTCATATCAAAAAATATTGTTACGAAAGCCTAAACACACAAGAAAACCCGCACAGATCTCAACGGAAAACGACCTAGGCCTGAAAATGAACATGATTTTTGTTTTGCGACATGGAATGTGCTAAGCCTTTATAGAGCAGGTGCGCTAGCCCAACTAACTGAAGTGTTAAAGAAATATAGGATACCCCTTATAGCCCTATAGGAAATCAGGTGGAAAGACTCGGACATTCTCAGAACCAAGGAGTATACTATATTTTATAGTAGTGGAAGCACTAACAACTTAGGTACAGGTGTAAGTGATAGACTCTGCTCACTACGTATGAATGGAAAATTCTTCAACATATCATTTATAAATGTTCATGCCCCTACTGAAGATACAGATGATAACACAAAAGAAGCCTTCTATGATGGACTGGAAAGAATTTATGATGAAGCACCAAAGCATGGCATCAAAATAGTCCTAGGAGACTTCAATGCAAAAATTGGAAAAGAACCAGCATTCAGACCAACCATTGGCAAAGAAAGCTTACATGAAGAGACTAACAATAATGGCATAAGATTAGTGGATTTTGCATCAGGAAAAGGAATGTCTGTCTGCAGCACAAAATTCCAACATAAGATTATTCACAAGGTAACCTGGATCTCACCTGATGGCAACACCCAAAATCAAATAGATCACATCCTAATAGATAAGAGGCATGGATCAGATATAAGATGTAAGAAGTTTCAGAGGAGCAAATGCTGATTCAGACCACCTATTAGTAAAAGCTGAACTTAGACAAAGATAAGCACCATACACAATTACCAAAGAAAGAGAGCCCAGCAATATGATAAACAAAAACTCACGAAGGATCCACTTGTGGCAGAAACTTATAGAATTGCACTCAAAACGCAACTAACAACATTAGAAAAGGACAGCGAAAATAACATAAATGAGCATTGGGAAATAATAAAGCATGCTATCAATAGAACAGCAGAAGAGGTATTTGGCCTTAAACAAAAGAATGAGAGATTGGGATGGTATGATGGTGAATGAAGAAAAATTATAGAAGAGAAAAACAATGCTCGGATGATAATGCTACAGAGAGAAACCAGAAACACAAGACAGCAATACAAAGAAGCAAGAAGAAGGGCCACAAAAGTTGTGAGAAAGAAAAAACGTGAATGGGAAAAGTCCAAGATTACTCATATTGAGGAACTAGCAAAGGAGCGAGATATGAGAGGAATGTATATGAAAATTAAAGATGAAAAGAACGGATTTCAAGCTCGATCACACATGTGTGAGAATAAAGATGGTCAGCTTATTACAGAAAACAGCAGGGTCATTGAAAGATGGGCTGAATACTTTGAGGAGATTCTAAATACCACTGAAGATGGAGACAATGGAGAATAAGAACTGCCAGACGGAGGACCAGATCCCTTAGTGACCCACCAACACTCATTAAAGTATCAGAAATAATAAAGACCATGAAGAATCACAAAGCACCAGGAGAGGACAAAATTACAACAGAACTAATTAAATTTGGAGGGAAAGACTTACATTCCCAAATACACAGACTAATATCAAGAATTTGGGAAGAAGAAGTAATACCAACAGAATGGGAAACGGCTCTTATAACCCCAATACACAAAAAAGGATCCAAGCTTAAGTGCAGTAATTACAGAGGAATATCTCTACTAAATGTGACTTATTAGGTGACTACCAATGTGGTTTCAGACCCAATAAATCCACAACTGATCACATCTTCACACTAAGATGTATACTAGAAAAATGCCATGAATACAACATACCAATCCACCAACTCTTCATAGACTATAAAATGGCTTTTGACAGTATCAGAACGAAATATTTATATGACACCCTACAGGATTTTGGAATACCTAACAAGCTGACAAGACTTATACATATGACATTAAACAACTTAAAAAGTAAAGTCGTAATACAAGGAGAACACTCACGGGAATTTAGGATTAAACGAGGATTAAGACAAGGTGACTCACTTTCTTGCATGCTTTTCAATCTGACACTGGAGAGAGTTATAAGAAATATACATATAAACACAAGGGGAACTATTACTAACTACTTCTGGAGGGAAAAAACGGGTCCGCAACCAACAGGGACAATATACAGCCAACCTCTACAATACCTTGCTTATGCCGATGACATTGCTTATTGGGTAAAGAAACCTCTGACATCGCTAGAGCCTTCACACAACTAGAAGAAGCATCTCGACCAGCAGGACTTGAAGTCAATGACTGGAAAACCAAATACATCTCAATGACAATAAACAATCAAACAGAAGGACCATATATCAAAATCAAAAACCACAAATTTGAAAATGTCTAAACTTTCAAATATCTTGGAAGTACAATTGATTTAAAAAATGACCTACTAACAGAAATAAAAGAAAGATTAGCAGGAGGCAACAGAGCATTTTATAGCACTCATAATTTATTCAAGAGCAAAACAATGTCAAGGAAAACCAAGAAAATAATATACAAAACCATCATAAGACCAGTAGCAATGTATGGAAGTGATACCTGGACACTTACCAAGACAAATGAATATTTACTCAATACTTGGGAACGGAAAATCCTCAGAAAAATCTATGGTGCAATACAGGATGAAACAGGGTGGAGGACACGCACTAACCATGAGATTTACCAACTATATGAGTGTGGTGGAATATGTCCTCCAATCGGTTTGTTTACACTTTCCGACTGGGATATGGCCTGCGACTTCTAGGGGTTAAGTCTTAGAACCACAACGTGGTAAATATTATATTATTACTATGGTTGTTATAGGCACATTGACAGGCACTGGTCAGTTCTGTATCGAGGGGACTTATTTCGTCACAATGAGGACCCACCAATAGTGACCGAAATAAAAAAGAACAGACTACGTTGGGCAGGCCATCTTGAAAGAATGCCAGATAACAGAGCGCAAAAATCGTATACCGACAAAAACCAAAAGGCAAGCGACCCAAAGGCAGACCCCGAATGCGTTGGATTGATGATGTGGAAGCAGATCTGCAACAGCTTGGGGTTAAGGCATGGAGACGAAAGGCCCAGGAGAGATCCGAATGGAAGAATGTGTGCAAGAAGGCCAGAGGTCTTCAAGGGCTGTAGCGCCACTGGCATGGATGGATGGTCCACTGCATCAGTGGATTATAGATTTTCTGATAGGGAGAGAACAAACTGTAATAATAAATGGCTCTAAATCAACACCAATAACAGTAAACTCAGGCGTTCGCCGCGCACCTCAAGGAACAGTCTTAGGACCACTACTATTTTTAATTTACATAAACGATTTACCAAATTGCATTAGTTCAGGAACAAAAGTAAGATTATTCGCAGACGATTGTATAATATATAGAAAAATAAAAACACAAGATACAGAAATTTTACAAAGAGAATTAGATGAATTACAAAAATTGGAATCAAATGGAAGCATGTCTTTCCACCCAGAAAAATGTCAGTTAATGAGAGTAACAAAAAAACTAAAACAAATTAATTTCACTTATTTTATTCATGGTAAACAAATAACACAAACTAAAAATGCAAAATACCTAGATGTTATTATAAATGAAAAACTTTCATGGAATCCCCGTATTGATGAAACAATAAAAAAAAACAAATAAAGCATTAGGGTTTATTAAAAGAAATTTCTAAAAATCAAATAAAAACATAAAACTAAAATGTTATTTAACCGTGGTTAGGCCAATAATAGAATAATATGCATCCTCTGTTTGGGACCCCTCAACTCAAGAAAACATTAAGGAACTGGAACAGAAACAAAATAGAGCAGTGAGATTCATAACAAATCAATATTCACATTTGACTAGAGTAACACCTTTAGTAAAATCACTAAATTTAGAAAGCCTTTAGGACAGAAGACTCAAAAGTAAAGTAGCAATTATACACAAAACACTGAACCATAATCTTCAAATTTAAAAACATAATTTGATAAAATACTCAGAAAGACACAAAGAAAAAGGCACATTCCTCGTCCCATATGCTAGGACAAATTTGTACAAAAGCTCCTTCTACCCAAGCGCTATTAGAGCATAGAATGGATTGCCTGAGCTAGCTAGGAAAACCAGTGACTTGGCAGAATTTAAGTCATTGGTTAATATGCATGACTGAATGCATGACGCGTATGACGTAATCATCTTCTTTTTTGAAGTAACGTCTGTATTGTATAAGATAAGATGATTGTGTTTCAATTGTTTTTGTTGTTCTTATTCTCTTGTTAAAATGAGTCCCTAAACAACTGGTTGATGAAATAAAAACATGCAGTCATACAATTTCTCTAGAACCACACGATCAACGAAAGGATTCTTACATTATCAAATTTACACCATTTTAAAATGATTTCTAAAATATGAGCTGTCAAATCAAATTGCAACAAAATATAGTTTTGACAAAGTACTTTTATTGCTTTATATAAATTCTAAAAATACTTGCAACTTAGCAGTACATTTTGCTTTTGTATACCATTGGCCATGAATTGACAAACCATTAGCATATATTTTAAAAGTTCACCACTTTCAAAGTTCATTTCATTTCAAAGTGTTAGAAGGCAGTCTTCAATCACTTAGTGTGTATATTATGTAAATACATAGACATAAAGTCTAGATCTAGTAATTAGTCCACTATAATAATACGTTTGTTTATAGACATCAGGACAACAACTAAACGTTGGCTGTGTTACAGTTTTCAACACATCGCCTAAGCGCTAATGCTAACACGCAGCCAGGCTCAGGCCACGATCAGAAACAATGTTCGCTCAGACACTGACCTACCACGTCACAATAAATAAACCTTAAGCTTGAAAATGACATGTTTTTGTTTTTTTCACTTTTCTCATTTTTAGTTTTTAATAGTGATACAAAAAAATTATTATAATAAATTGTTGTGTAAATATCAACATAGTTTTTTTAAATAAAAAAAACACTATACAAACATACACAAAATTTAAGGGTATTTTTTTATACAGCAATTCGTTGTATTGAGGAATTCTCCAGTAATTCAGTAATGTGCAACGATTTAAAAACCCGTTTGGCAAGTTACAAAAGATATAAGACGTTTTTTACTTCCTGGTCTAATATGTTACTACGAATTGTAACAATAGATTATACTTGTACCATGCTGTAGAATAAGTTTTTTCACTGCCATTGAAGATTTTTGTGTTCAGAGCTCGTAAGCAATATATCGCAAGTATTACTTTCCTGTAATATTAAAAGATGTTATTTAACTGATCAGGTAATAAGTATTTTGAAATATTTTATTTTATGTTAAATATAGTCCTTTTATTAAAAAAAAAAATTTAACAATGTTAATAATAAGCAATATGTAAATAACATGAGAATAGCTCGTTGTGGCATCTAATAGAACTTTATTTGGCGCAACTAAATAGTAACTACTTTAATTATTGAAAAAAAAAACAATTAGATTTTAATAAATAACAATACCACATACAATTTGTTTAGTAAATTGGTATGTTTTGATGATGTAAAATATGATTGTGGCAAAAAATGATTATAATATTTTATAACGCGTTAAAAAAATTATTTCATATTCATTAAATGTGTTAATATTATTTTATTATAAAAAAGTATATCTCTCAACAAACACACACATCATGTTTGTGTAACTGTTTAATGTACGTGTTTATCATGTAAATGTTTATCATGTACGTGTTCTTGTATAGGTTTATCATGTCCATGTTTATGTAGCATCCATGGCGCGAAAGGGTTCGATGAACTTGGGCCCACGACCAATTAGGGGCCCAAACCCGATGGTGAAACAATCGTGTATCCAGGGCCCCTCTATGCAACATTAGCTGTAGCTTAGGGCCTCCATGAAATACTTAAGTAGTTTTATACAATATCTGGACTTATATCTCAAATAGCCAGAACTCTAGATTTAACTTACAATAGGTATTAAACAAGAAAAAAAACAACATTGTTGTTGTTGTTTTGGGAAGCATTAAAGACGTTGACATTTTAGCAACTTATTGTAACTGTATTTGGGAGGAGTTTTATAGGCCTAACACACATTTTTAAGATAAAGCGATAATTACATTTATAATGAGATAGTGTCTTTCACTTGAAAGGGCTGCTTTGTCGTCTGGTATATGCACTGGAATGTCATAAGGATGGTCTTGGATTTATACCCACAACACCAACATTGTTTTCCAACCGAATCGTCAAACAAAAAAAAAAAGATAGGCCTAATTATTTAACTCACAAACAAGCTTGCCCAACATACAACCTGAACGACTGAGAACGGTGGATGATCTAAACAGAACACATCGAAAAAGTTGACAATTACTGACTGAAAGTAATTCATCGTATAGTTAATGATAATTGAAACTTTAAAATGCTAGAACCTTTCATTTTATGGTCATCGAAAAATGTATCGTTTTGGTGACACAAGTAACAACAACGTCTTAGCAGTACATAAATTCTTAAGAAAACAAAAACACAACCCTTTACCTCGATCCACAAATTCAAAACGAGATAGTAGATTTGGTCAATGCAATTTTAGCAAAACACCTATAGGAGATCCAAATCTGTGTCATTTTTCTCTATCATGTTTTAAAAAAATGTTTTGTAAAATGTTTTACATGTTTCGGAAATTCCTTCAGAGTTGAAGATAGTTATTTCCTAGTCCAAACCTCCCGCAGGACGACGGGGGATGGGAGCGGGCAGGGTTTGAACCCGGAACCATCGGTAAATCCATACGACAGTCCAGCTTGCAAACCGCTCGACCAGGCAGCCATCATAGTTTACAGCACTCAAAGAGAATTAAAAATGTATTAAATTTTCATTATTATCTGAAATTGTTTTGTGAATTCCGATGAAGACATATCCAAAGAAATTGCAGAAAATCATTTGTAAGATTTCATATTTGTGAGAACCCGAAATCTGTAGGATTGACTAAACAAATACTCTTAAGTAATAAAATAGCATCATCTTTCTTTAATTTGCTTACGATGCCAAGGTAAGGATTTTTCAATATGACCGAACAATCCAATAGCCTCAGTGGCGTAATTAGGGATTTGGGAGCCCGAGAGGGTTGACCTCTTTAGGAACCCCTGCATTTTGACATTCGACATCCTGGCATTAAATAAAGGCGTATCATTTAATATTTAATTAAAAACAATTTTAGGACACTCATTTCGAGGCCCCTCAGTGGGGGCCCGGTGAGATGTTTAAATTTGGACCCCCAACAATTCCCACCCTAGCCACGCCACTGAATGGCCTTCATTTATTATTTCAACAAAAGCAGACACTCCCACATTAGTTTTACTTTGCTAAATAGTACCTAAACATGGTCTTCAGTGATTCTGTCAGCTGTGTTATTAAACTTGAATTAAAATGTCTATTAGTAAATGTACTGATACATACAAACTACTGGATAACTTTGTCACACAAAATATGTGTCATATTGGGGGGGGGCGGGGGCCCATCAACATATTCTTGAACCCGTGCCCACGGGCACATTGCAACACCACTGATTTCATGTACGTGCTTATGAACATATTCATCTATGTATTCAAATAAGCGTTTACCCTGTTTGTGATTATTATTTACTTGTTTATGTACCGGTTTATGTACATGTTGACTCTGCATTACATAATCATAAGAGAAATGTATCTACTTTCGCAATTGTTGTTCTTTTATGACAGTCTCGACGATTAATATTACAACGACATTCGAGTATTTATCCCAATCATCCCTGATACAAACTAGGGTTGATACGTTGATGCAATTGCATTTTTGTCACTTTAAAATTGTTTACTATGTATAACAAAAACATTTTTCAGTTCAATGGTACTTATGTGTTAACATTTCACATCTTTTTTTATGAGTTATGTAACAATTAATTTGATAACTTATTTTTTTTCTAGATTATGACTGAATGTAAGAAAACCACAACTACTAGCATGAACCTCATTATATTGTGGATACAAATAGCAAGAATGGCGCACTCAGTTTATTCTGAGCAGTACGTAACAATAACTGTTGAAGTCAATGAAGCTTCTTTAAATTTTTCACGAATTTATACTTTGTCTGAAGCAAATTATTTAGCGTAAGGATTTTTACTATTAAATAAAGTAAATAAATAAGTATATATTTAAAAGAATACATCACATTATTGTTACTAATATTATGTTCCTTCTAAACGATAGAGAAAATATTTCATTTTCGCAAGGGAAAATTATAAAATCTCTTCTCAGAACATTCTTATTTTATGAATCATTCTACTAAAATATTGCAATGCATGTATACAAAAACATGATTACCAGATAGATGACATTGCTCCTCTTTAAGATTTGCCCTACGTCTAAAAGGTAATGGCCTAAAGTACGAATATGTTTTAAAATTATTTTATTAGATTTTGCAATGCTTTATATGTTTTGGTTAATACATGCAAACTTCACCTTTACATATCCTTTACTCTGATTGAACGTTGGGGCACCACTTAACCGTTTTTCATTATTCCTCTATGTTTTTTGCATGTACTAGCACCTTTGATAATGACAGACCTGTCCATTTTTAATGTTGTCTTATCATCGTTTTCTTTTTGTGTGTATTCTTATCTTGCCTGGATAATGTTCCCAGCAGGGTGGTCTTTGCAAGCTGCGATGACCTCTTCATATGTCCATACAGCTTAAGCTTGCTTTTCTCGGTAGCGTCAGCAGGTCATTTTGCAGAAAAGTGATAAGGAGTAAGGCTTAGTCTCAGAAGTCATCCGTGCGTAGTACAGTAAAACGTCATTCTTAAAAATAGTGTGTAGTAGCTTAGAAACTTAGACTTTTCTCCACTAACTGCACCCAAGAATTTGAGGCAGAATGGCAGAGAAGTCACTTATTATCTGTATGAGCCCAGTAGCCCCACCAGAAACATGATTTTGGTAGCAGGTATATGCAACCCCGAGGGGCGTTGGCTGATTGCTGAAGCGCTTGGCTTCTTTACCTTCTAAATTAAGTTTGTTTAATATTTCTCCAAGGTTTCCTAGATGAATTAGTCTAGGTGTTGCGTTTCCTATACATATACCTGTGTAATTGAATTTTCAGGTCAGTCCTTTATTTAACATTTGTGCACTAAGGCGTGATAGGCCCCATCGTGCCTGACGTGCACTGAAACAATTATCTTATGCATTACACACTGAACTGTAGCAACCATAAACCAATTAGGAAAACACATTTTGTATCTTTGTTAAGGATCAACTTAATGCATGTATCTGACCATCTGAGGTTTAGATGATCACAAGAAGTACGGTTTTACTTTACAGATTTTGAATCTAAAATATTGTAACTTATCATTTCCTTATATTCCAGATACTATAAAGCTCTTTGCAACGAAACAGTGATTAATCTACAACTTACAGCAGAATCTAACTACTCAACACAAGTTAACATAATTACAAGTTCAAATGAAAAAGACCAAACTTTGGCATACTCTTGCGGAGTACAGATTTCTAGTGGAGCTTTTGGTTGTGGAAGAATAACAGCTAAACAACAACTGGACCCAACACAATATTTTTATCATTCTAATGATAACTTATGTGGTAAAAAATGTATTTATTTTTATACCACTCAAAAAGTGCAAATAACTACATCAAAAGATTGGCTTACAAGTAGCCAGCAGGAATGTGGAGTATCAACATCTACATTTACTTCTACTTCATTAAGAATGATAGATTTTAAAACTTCGCCAAGCTCCGACATAAGTAACGTCATAACGTCACCCTCAAACACAGATATTCAACATAAAGGAGATAATGTTGAGGATAATCTGCCCTTGATTATAGGATGTAGCGTAGGGGGAGCAGTTACTATTATTGTTATATTTATAGTGGTGTTTGTAGTTAAGAAAAAACACATCAGAACGAATACAAAACATTCAAGTCCATCAAAAAATACATTTATTGAGTTTTTGAAAAATGAGAACACGGGTAAAACAGTTACTGCAAGCAACTTCAATTCTCATCATATGCGTTCAGGAAATACAGATATAACAACTGAATCTAACGATTTAAAAAGTAATGCTATTAAAAATGTCAATAAGAGCAGCAATGTACTTTATTCTGAGACGTATGCCCACAATTCTAATAATAATAATGGAAGTCACAATAAGATTTTTAACCCAGCGCATGACAGTGTTTACTCAACTGTTGATCCAGTAGAATTAAATAAAAGTAATTTGAGAGACCAACAGGTCAAGGTTATTAGAGCAGATCAAGAGCCTTATTTAGATGTGACGCTACCAGACCAAACAGCGAGCCTTTATTCAAGACTACGAGAAAGTGGCAAAGAGTTTCAAAATGTATATAATGTGTCTTCAACACAAGAAATGAGTAGACCACAATATAACAATACATCCAGCTATGTCCAAATGGTTAAGGAAGACAGCGCTATTACTACAGAACCCATGCCTTCTTACGAAAACGTAGACAATGATGCTGGTCAAGATGTGTATGCCCAAGTCAATAAACAAGGTCGCAGTAACAAGCTAGAAACAAAAACGAACAGTTCCAATAGCCCCGTCTTTTGAACAAAGTAAAGATTTCATAGACTGCTACAAAGCTCAGCTTTCTGATGTTCATGTTTCTTTACTTCACTGGCACATAGACATCGACTAAATAGACTAATTAAAAAAGACTCGTATATCACTCGAACAAAACTATCATGTCTTGAAAAACTTTTTATGAAAGATGTCTTTCTAAAAAACACAACCTGCATTACTACTGATAAATAAAAAAGTGATATATCAGATCTAAACGAAGTGGTCGTCTCCTTTCCATTAGGAATTAAACAGAAAGATTCTAAAACTTTTTTATCCCACTTTCGATCAGAGTGTTACAAGGTCATCTGTCGTCATCAAGAAGTATATAGAAGTCAAATTCAGAAAGCGCTGGTGTGAATGTGTTTCCTGCATCAATGTTGTTCGTATTTGTATCTTTATTGTTATTGATACAGTACTTACGCTGAGGTAACTTGTACTTGTAGTCAAACTGAATATCCATTTGATTGGAGCAATAAATTTATCTTATCTTATCTTATAAGAACATTATTTTGTTACTTTTTATTTCTTACTAAGCATGCCAAAAGTCTTTTTTTTTCTTTTTACAAAGCTTATATCAACTCACTCTGTCCGTCTGTTTGTCTGTAAAAAGTTTGTACACGTTATTTCTCCCACATCCCAATCTCGGCTTAAGCTAAAATTTGACATATTTCTTTTACCTGACAACACAAGAATCAATAAAACAAATTAACCTATTAGTTTATTAACTATTAGTAGTTAATTCTTTTGTTTCATATATTGAACAAGGAAAAGAAATCGTACTTGATAGATAAGGTAGTATTAGTGGAATTAGTCCCTTCGGGAACATTTCGAACATTTCTTATGCATTTAAAAAACATTCACCAAGATACTCTCTTCTTCACTCCAGCTTTAACAACTGGTCCAGACATAATATAAATGATCATAGCGCATTGAGAAAACTAAAAGATAAACAAAATCTATTGGTAAAAATATTTCTATCGCACAGCTATGCATGTCCAGGTCAATTGTTCATACCATTTGTAGACTAATTCAAACTATTTGAAACAATTACACGCTTCGTTGCTGTTTTTTATTAATTATTGCAAGGTGTTTGTATTCATCATTTTTTTTAATTTATAGATATATATTGTTGTAACTCTAGGGTAGGCACTCAACGAAAAGGCAGGAAGAAACAATAAACTACGTATTTATTTACAGTACAGACAGGCGTGGACTTTCGTCATCAAGTCCCAGAATGTCCAACGGACGTTCTCTGAAGACAGCCCAGACCTCAATACCACTGCAGCCGGATATATCCCAATTCTTCTTCCTGTCTATACATTCCGTCCACTGCTTGTGTTTAATACTGCTCAGATGGGCAACATCAGTGTGGCGCGGGAGCAGAATTACAGCATTGCCCCCTTCTCAGATTTGTCCGTCCCGGACAAAATCTACCTCACGACATGGGCTGTGGGGGTTAGTTGATGCAGGCGGGGAGGTCTATCGGTTGGAGCAACAATGAGCCATTGGAGCCATTTGCGTTGTAGTCAGCTCCATGGCGCGGAGCTCCTGTTTTAACTGTTTACAGCTAAGTTTATCTAGCTTCCTAAGCGTTGTCATTCTTTCCTTTCGTTAAGCTGCCCAAATCCCACTTCGACACCAATTGTTGTAACTCTAGGGTAGACACTCAACGAGAAGGCAGGAGGTAAC
Organism: Biomphalaria straminea; assembly: GCA_021533235.1. Classification (NCBI taxonomy): domain Eukaryota; kingdom Metazoa; phylum Mollusca; class Gastropoda; family Planorbidae; genus Biomphalaria; species Biomphalaria straminea. The sequence goes on from JADKLZ010001913.1 coordinate 29,313,708, forward strand.
AATAAACTAAGTATCTATTCACAGTATAGACAGGCATGGACTTCAGTCATCATGTCCCAGAATGTCCTATCTTAGTGACACCAGTCTTTAATCCTTATGTACTTAACTATCTATACAGACCACCGACACACTTCCCAGTGCCGCTCCAGGTCCTCAACACAGTTCATAGCACATAGGACGTTCTCTCGAGTCAAGACAGTTCAGACTTCAATAGCTTGCAGATCCCTGCAGGCGGATCCACAACAGTCCTTCTTCCTCAAGAAAACATTTTTTAAAACAAGATTACAAAGAGAGTTTGTGTGATACACAAACTCAGAGGCGGCCCCCGTCGGAGTCGGATCCCTGTCAGATCCGCTTTGATCTCTCAACGGGGGCCGCCTCTG
>JADKLZ010001913.1:29322911-29342347 GCA_021533235.1 Biomphalaria straminea
ATTTCATACTCTATTATATTTCAAAAAGTATGGTTTTAAACATTTACATTTTATTTGTGTCATTTAAAGTCAAATTATAGTTATAAAATGCTGAATATTTAAACATTATACTACAGATGTGCTTAAGGTATAATTTTTTCTTTAGAAAAAAATGGTAAAAAAAAAATCAATATTTTCTCATTGTGTAGCTTCCTTAACCAACTCTTTAATCCCATTTTTACAATGCCTATATTTGGTCTTTGATTTCTACCGTTAATTTGTGTGTCTTTTTCCAAACTTTAACTTTGTTATTATATTAGTTTGTTATTCTATCTTTGATGCCTTGTGATCTGTGGCACGAGAGATGTAAAGCTCATTTTTTACTGCATCTTTTACTACTAATTTCCCAACAAATGTCAGTTACCCATTAAAGTTGGGGGAACTTAGGGAGCCAAAAAATTTGACTGTTTAAATTATCATTTTTAAGTTTTCTGTAAGTTATGTGTGTAACAATAGTTAAAAAACAAGTCTTGGGAAAATGTATGAATACAAATTTGCTGCAAGATTATAGAATGACATTATGAACTATTTTCATTTTAGCAATAACCAAAAAATAATTCATCTCTTGGCTTATAGACTAAGGGTATTTATCAATTTTAATAGTTGAATGTAATAAAAAATAATATTTAATTTTTTTAATTGTATCTTTTTAGTGTCTTGAGAAATCTGAAGCTGTTGAGCAATTGACAGAGTTGTTTAAACACACTGAGTATGATGACTATTTGGAAAACAATGGGGTTAGTAGGCCTATATATTGTAGGAATACATATAACGTTGATATTTACTTCATACTTAGACTAGAGGAACTCAACATAACATGGCCCTGAAGATATTTATTATGGGTAGCATAAGCCAGAAAATATTTGTTATAATTGCATGCAATGTTTTGTTTTAGTAGAGGGGCTAATTAGTTTACATGATGAGCATGATCTGTTAGTAATTAAATAATAATTCTTTGTTTATATTCTTTGTATATATATATATATATATATATATATATATATTGTAATAACTTCTAAAGTAGGCAACTCAACGAAAGGCAGTATATAACAAGTAACTAGGCGTTTATTAAACCACTAACAGGCATGGACTCCAGCTGTCAAGTCCCAGAATGTCCTACTTGCCACTAAACTACCACTGCAGACCCCCGACACATTCCCAGTGTCGCCCCGGGTCCTCCACACAGTTCATAGCACAACGGACGTTCTCGAATCATAACAACAATAACACTGCAGCCGGATCTATCCCAATTGTCTTTCCTGTCTCTGTTCACTAGTGCGCTCGGGCGCACCACAAGCACTGGTGTAAGGCAGGGTTACAACAGTATATATATTTATTTATTTATATATATAGATATTTCCAGTATGAGCCTCAAATTATAAAAAGACATATGCTATAACAAAATTTCCTTAAAATTGGGATGGTCTACAATGTAGTGTCACATCTCAACCTATGGTTAGGGTTTACCCATTTATATGCATTTCTGTACAGCAGATATATTTGTATTGTTTCTTATGGTGATATACTATGAATGTCTAAAACAGTTGTATATTCTACAGCAAACTTTTAATAGACAACATTGTTGTTTCAGCTAAAGTATGGTGTGTTTACAAACATCTTAATCTCCTTACACAATATAGTGAGATTTAGTGGAATCAAGTTTCATTACAAAGAAGCGAAAACTGCTGAGGTACAATTATTAAATACAATTATAATGTAAACTTTTCTATAAATTCTAATTTGATTTCAAATGCATTAAACAATGAAGATTATTACACCTCTAGCCAAATAATCTTTTTGAATATGGGAGGGGTGCATGGGCAGCGCTCTAACTTATGAGCTTTGTAACAACTGAAGCACAAACTTCATGACCAGATTCTAACACTTTCCTTTAGATCTAATTACAATGTTTCCTAACCTTTTTTTTAAATGTACATTTAAAATATGAAGATAGATAATCATCTTAAAATGGTTGCTAGAAAGTAAGAATGATATTAGTTTTCATTTACTAAAATTCTCAAATTAAGTTTGTTTTTATTTCAATTCTTTTTCTAAGCAAGCTTTTTGCTGCTGAGCTGTCGGCTCTTTTGAAGACTGTACCAAGGAAAAATAGAGTGCTGTTCTATTCAGTTGTTCATCACTGCCATACAGGGTGTTGGTTATCTTGGGCTGTAGTGGTAGTAGTGTCTGCCTAAGGTGGATTAGAAAGGGGCATTCAAAGAGGATGTGGTTTACCTGTTTGTAAAAATTGACACTGTGTCTTCTAAGGATTATGTGTTAGGGATTAATTTTTTTTATGATGATAATTTAACAGAGGTGTGTTTCCTGTTCTTAGTTGAAAGATTGTTAATTGCTCTTTGCGCTGGAGGAAGTTAATACTGTCTAGTTTGTTTGGCATGGTCATTTTTTTTGTACATATTTCTGCTGCTTCCTGATGCCCATGGGTTTCATTTTTAAAAAATGTGATATCTTAATTTTATCCTGAAAATTGTTAACATAACCTTATAGCATACAACAATAGCTGAAGAAATAAACATGATAAATATCACACACAAAATAGAACTTAATATATAAACTTTTAAAACCAATAGTTGTAATTTTCATGGAGGAAAAAAAAACCCCATGTAATTCTACATTTACACTATTGAAGAAAAAAACTCAACAAAAAAAATAATTATCACACATCTCACATATTACCTACAATCCTTCCAAACCAACAGAAATATTGTTTCCTATGTTGTAGTCCTGATATGAACTTTACTTCACAGAAAGTCATGCCATTGATTGGAGTGAAGAATGAGTTTATTTGTTCAGTCGCCATGTTACTTCTAGCCTATATTATAGACGAGGATGAAAATGACAAAATAGTTGATGAAAACAGTAAGTAGCCTGATGAGTGGCGGTAAAATAATGTAATTTCTTAGACTTTACATGATCTGTGTAATTTTCTTTTGTTCAGAATTGAAATGAAGCTATTGTCTCAGATTATAAAATGTACAAGTGAGAAATTAATAAATCCTTGGTTTAAAATGTACTTATTTATCTTTGAATCCAAATGAAAAATGCCTACTTCAGAAATAATCAAGATTCATGATTTATGCTGAATATGACCTAAATAGTGCAGATGTTCCTTAAACTAAACCCATGGAGATCACATGTTATGGATGTGTTATAAAATTAATAGATTTTAACAAAATTACTAGGTTTTTTAGGTATATGTCAAGATAAACCAGTAAGCTTCAGACAGGAGGTGTTCAGTAGCCTTGGCTAGCTACCCATACAAGAGAAGGAAAACTCTAAATTCAAACCTTTGCTGTATTGCAGCTATATCCTAATACAGGAAAGTCTTCAGGAGTCAACCCTGATGAAAAAATCAGGAGTTGATTACCATTACGCAGTATGCAGTGCTGTACCATGGCAGAGCCTGCAACACTGAGATCCAAAACTGTATCAGCACTTGACTTTTCTTTGAATACATTGGCTGTGTGGAGAAGGGGGAACTGCTGTGTGAACTATCACTTTCCGACGACAGCTAATGCCCAGGCATTCACCTCAGTCTACGTGATATCTAATAGTCTCTTCATGTCTGATAGCAATATGTATATATAGATACAGACACCAAGTAATATTGGGCAACCCTTGGATCGCCAAAAAAAAATTATATTTACCAACAATCTAAAGATACCATAACTTATATATTGTAAATGATCATAATTAAAATAGTTTATAAATATATATTTTTATGTATTATAATGAAAAACAACATTGACTCTGTGATAGTATAAAAGTAACATACCAAAGTATTTTAGTTTTACATCACTCAGCTGAATTATCTCCCTCACTTAAAACAATTATTTTTATTGCTCAAGTCACAATCTAGGTCTAAGATTTGTAGGCAACAGGCAGTTGAAGATGTGGCAGGTGTGGATACACTAGCAGCCTTAGTTAAAAACCTGCATCATTTAAAACTAAGCTAAATTAGGAAGAACCTCTTCTTGCTTCTATTGTATGAGTTTTGAAAGTAAAGATTTGACTCCATGGATTTGTGCACATAGATAGTAAAATTCAACGTTTCATATTAAATTGTATACATTCAAAATGTTCTGAAGCTTTGCAGATGAAATTATATGCTGTCAAATAAATGTATTTATTTTTTATTCAGATATCATCATTTACATTGTAACATGGCTCAGTCAGTCTTTGAACCACCCAAGTAGAAGAGCTCGTGGGTTTACACCTTGGGAGCTGACAAGAGGGCTGTCTAAATTAGCTGTCAATGATTCTAACAAGAAAAAAGTACATTTGAACTTATTACAATTTAGCTTGGCATTAAGAAAAAATCAAAAATAGTTTTAGAATTATGTTTGACCAAATTAGATTTAGTGACATCTTTTTTCAGGGTAGTATAGTTTTAGTTCATTTCTACCAACTGTTTTTATATTTTTCTTTCTAAATATATCGACTTTATTAAAAATCAAATAACACATAAATATCTTTTTTAAAACAACAGATTATTGAAGCAAATGCCCTCCAAGAGTTCAGCAAAATGCTTTCGTTCAATGACGCAAGAGAATTGGAGAACACTACTGAATGTCTATGGACTTTATGCTTTGACAAAAGTGCAAGGCAGGTTATCAAAGACTTCCCAGGCCTTGTCACAGCTCTCGACTCCCTGAAAAATTCTGACAATGAGAAAATAAGGAAAAATGCCAAAGGAGCTTTGTGGCTAATCAATGAAGAAAAGGAAGCCTCGAAAGGTTGTTGTTCTTTCATTTATTTTTAAGTTTATGACAAAAATAAATATGTTTTTAAGTCTGAATGCTATTTAACTCCTTCTCTCTCTGTAATTATTTCCCACCTTCTGATGAATTATTCATTTTGTTTGTGTTTCACTACCTTGTTATTATTAAACTTGCATAACTTTATGTATGTAATCAGCAAATGTTATATTGGGTAAAGAATAATAGAAGCCCCATGGTCTTTTTATATACAACAAATTAAAGTTTTAAAAAACAAAAATTAATTTAATTTAATGGTTTCAAATCAACGTTTGTATCACCAAGTAGGAGTGAAAAAGTTAATGGTATGCTTACTTGAGCAGAAATACTCTATTCTTGCCTAAATATAATATTTCACTTCTGATATTAATTTATCACTAATAATAAAAAAAAAAAAACAATATAAAAGTTTTAAGCTAGAGTGTTGTGGCTGAGTTGTTAAGTGCTTTGCTTCCAATTTGGAGTGTCTCTAGTTTGAATCCCTGAGAATGCTGGGATTTCTAGCTTTGTTATTATTATTAGTCCTTAATGGGTATCTGACAAACGTTTGGGAAAATAGGGCAATAGTCATTGTGCTGGTCACATGAAAGTCTTGTTTAAATGTTTAGTCTTTATCTTGAACTTTTTTATTTTTATTGCTTTAGGTTGATTTTTTTCTTTTTACTATATTTTTTATGTTAACTGCGTAGCCTACAAAATCTAGGAGGCTATCTTTTTCATGTACCTTTTCAAATCACCAACATGCATTTCTGAAAACATCTGAATAATTTCTATTCTCCAGTTACAGATACTGTAAGGGAAGACGTCGGTCAACATATATTTATCAGTTACAGTTGGGCTGAAAAAACAAAGGTGAAAGAAATCTACAAAAGTCTAAAAGTAAGTAAGTAGGTCCAATACTTTCAAAGTTAGTTATGGTCTTACAATGTGACCTGGACACATGGGATTTTGTATTGGACTGTGTTGGTTTGATATTTTCAAGAAACAATAAACTGTAACACTTGCATGCTTCTTTGTATTTGAGAGCTATTGTCTCAGTGATCTATAAAGCACCTTTGGTTATCTGCTTAATATATGCTTAATACTTTGAAACTCTGAGACAGTGTACTTAAATGTTCTTAATGCATTCTGGTGCATTCTACAGAAAGTAGTTAAAACTGAAGAATAGATTGAAGACTGTAGAAGGTAAAAGCAGTTAATAAATGAACTTAAGATAAACAATATTTCAATACTTCAAGTAGATTTATACTGATATCTAGATTCATTGTAGATTCATTGTAGAGAACAGGAACCATCTGGAAAATGTAGCAAAGAAAGTCAAACAGCGGCTATTTACATGGCTGGAGTTACTTATGGACATCATAAGCTACAGTTTAGGGCTCACAGAAATATTTAGCACTAATTTATAATACCTGGACTTATAAAGGGCCCAATAGGTGAAATAGCTTTTCAGACCTAAATATGACACTAGCTATACTTTATCTTGTACAAACTGAACATTTTTTTAATTACAAAAATATATTGCGGCTAATATGAATGTGCAATGATCAAAATCTGCTAACATGCAATAAGTTGTCAAGGATAGATTAAGTAACTGTTACGCTTTGACAGTTTTTGTTTTTTAAAAGAGCTCCTAAAACCCTGCAGTATTGAAATGAACTTTTCAACAAAGGTGTCTCAGTAAAGTTGGAAAAATTTCAGAAGACAATGGTTACTTGCTATGTCATAACTATATGAAGTCATGCTAAAGTCTAGAACCCCATTCTGTACAAAACTCATTTGTTTCTTATTCTGTGAGACTGTATCAGCACTACATGTTGACTAGGAAATGTGAAAACATTCAAGGTGTCTATGTTTGAATACGCAATGAATTTCTCTTTGTGTTTGTGTTTTTCTGTTGTGCATACTTTAAATTAAAAAAAAAGAGTCCTTGTAATTATGCGATAAGAAACAATAAAGGAGTCTTAGTCTTAAATGTCTGCATAGTCATGTGAATCACTGCACTCATCCTTAATCTTTGGAATTGAAGCTTTTCCCATTATAACTAATATCTTTAATGTTATTTTAACTCTAAATGTGATACTAGTTAGTTTAGTATTTGTTTTACATATTTCAGAATTGAAGATTATTACATTCTAGATCTAACCTCCTGCAGGACAGTAGAGGATGGCAGTGGGCAGGGTTTGAACCCAAGATCATTATTTTTCATTAAGATGCTTGTCCAGAACTTATATCACATGACCAAGTAGTAGACTACAACCTGATTAATTTGTTCAGGATGAATGGATAAAATTATTAAAACTGTAATCTTATCTTGTATACCCCGGTATTACAGTCGTTACTTCAAAAAGAAGATAATTAGGTCCAGTGCATTTCATGGGCCAATATAGTATGCATGTTCATCTGCTAAGTCATTGTTTTTCCTGGCTGATCCAGACTACCCATTCCATTCTCTTATGGCACTTATTATTATTATTATTATAGCTTTTATATAACGCTACTTTCATGCTTATAGCATGCTCAGAGCGCTTTGGTCCAATCTCATTTGTGGACCAGTGGGGAGGAGGGGGTATCTAGGAGTTGGTTTCCCGCGCTGCCTTTGGGCGCTCAGTAAACACAATTCTGCCCGAGTCGGGTGTCGAACCTCGAGCCCCCTTCTAGGTAGTCAAGCAAGCCAAGCTCAAGCCGCACTTAGCCTCTCGACCACGCTTCCCACTTAGGGAAGAAGGAGCACTTGTATGAATTAGTAATAATAAATTATGAATCCGAGTACTAGATCAATGTATGTTATGGTTTCATACAAAATAAAAGGGCATGTCATGACTGTTTATGTTTTATATTTCCAACAGTCTGATGGCTTCAAAGTCTGGGTGGACTGGGAAAACATGGGTGGATCAACTCTTCAAGCAATGGCAGAGGCTGTGGAAAATGCTTCAGTTGTATTAATATGTGTGTCTGAGAACTATAAACTAAGCAACAATTGTAGGCTAGGTAAGTGGCTATTAAATGTTATTTAACTTAGTGTGCTAACTGCACTGTTGTCCATGGACATGTAGGGGAGGTGGGGTCACAGAAATGATATTTTTGGTGCCTTAGACTTCAGCGGCACTACTTGTCAGAATTCAAAGGAAATAATTAATAACCAGATTGACTTATTTTTTTTATTGATTAATATCTGTCATTGCCAATGAATAATTGTGCAAAGTTTCAATATGATCCAAGAATGGGTGTGGAGAAAAAAAAGAAATTTGTATAAACATTTTTGTTTGAAGCCTAACACTCATCTAGGGCCTACACAGTGGACCAGTACCAACTATTATGATCACAGCTATGTTCATCATTTCCATCTTTTCAATGCACAATTCTTTTGTTTTCTCACTTTTTTATTGGCCAGGCCAATTAGTGATCATGTGTCAGGTTGCACTGAATGTGTAAAATTCATTTTAATTTGTTGTAAATAAAATAAAATATGATTGCAGAAGCTGAATACACATTCACCAAGAAACGCAACTATTTGCCTCTTGTTATGCAAAAACAGTATAAAGCTGATGGCTGGCTTGGAATCATGCTTGGATCCAAACTTTACTATGACTTCTCTGGCAAATACCCCTACGAACAATCAGAACAGGTCAGCAATCAAGCATTTTTTTTTCTTCTTTTCTTTTTGTGCATTTATGCAGATATTTTTTAGGTGTATAAAAACTTATCATACTCCATTGAATGGCTCCTTCTGTCTCGTAAGAAATAGATGTCCCCTGATGAGACACTGTATTGAACCCGTTACTAATAAATCAAACATCATTTTTATCTTTTTTACATAGTAAATCAGGTTGTCCAAAAGTTAATTTTTTTGTCTGTATCAATCTTTGTATTTTCTTCTGTACAAATCATTTGAGAAAAATAATGAAGTCAAATTAAAATACTATTAATGGTTATAAAAAGGGATTAAAATGTTGATAAATTAAATTAACTTTCTTTAAAAATGGCAAATCTCATGATAATGAGTTGCAGATATTTAAGTAAAATATACATCAGTCTTACAAACTATACATTTTATATGTGATTCAAACACTAGTTGGAAATTATAGGAACCAGTAAACTATTCTTTTTTTTGATTTTCTTACTTAAACGTGCCTAATCTGAAAATATGAAATTAATAGTTTCAAGATTTTACTGTTAAAACAAGTGTCAAATAAACATGACAAAAACAGCACTAGGAAACAGGGAGTCTTGAAAGAAGAAGGTGATGTGGCAGGTTTAATTGTTCCTGGTTCGAGTCCTCATGGAGCTTATCTGTAACCATATTCTCTTTTACCTGCTTTTCTTTATAACTGATGTACCCTTGTGACACTATGATAAGTTAATATCATGTTTAATTGTTACCCTCATTTGATTTGAACACTTTTGTTTTAGTGTTACGACACTCTTCTTTATCTGTCATTCCAACAATCAAGTAAATCAAACATTTTATTACATACTTTTTAGTTACCTATTTGTAGCACACTTTTTATACCACACTTGTCTACATAATTATATAAATATTTTTTTTTTAAAACTATTTTTCTTCTTTTTTTTTACAGCAACTACTTAAAGCCTTAAGAGAATTAGATATTACAAGACCTACTTTAGGTAAATGTAGTAAAGTAAAATATGATCACTTACATGACATGTTTTTATGTTCTAGATTTTAATAGGTTTATCCTTTGAATTAAAAACAAAAATGATTTTTTTTTTTCAACTACAAACTGTTTAATAATAATAATGGGATTGTTATTTTATTTTGAAGGGTGTTTTTATATAATCTAAAGGAGAGTTCATTCATATGTTAACTCCACCCAGTTGGTTGATCACTCTAGACACCACTAACTTAATAAAATATTCTCCTTTGAAAATTGAAAATATTATTTTATGTCAAAGGGTATATGTCACCTCTAGTTTATCCTGTACAGTTTGTATTGTAATTCTTATCCTTAAAAATGCCATCATTTCCTGTCTCTTCTAATTAAGTACCCTGACAATGGATATAGCATTCAAGCTGAAAACAATATTTGCTAAGGGCTAATTTATATATTTTAATTGTTTTGAACTTGGAATGCTTTTTTTTTCTCTCCAGTTTGACATACTTTTAATGGTAAATCTCACATTTACAGAACCTATGCCAGCTTCTAAAGAGAGTCAGAGTACTGTATCTTGCTACAAGATGACAAATGCAGAGGTTGTAGAATGGCTTGAGAAGAAAGGCTTACAAAGGTTGTTGTTGTTGTTTTTTTTTCAATATTTAATTGTCTTTAGATTGCAAAAAAAAAAAAGAAAGCTTTTAATAAGTAATAAATAAATATAGTATTGAAAAATGTGAACTCTTTAAATAATACAGAACTGTTTTCTTACTTTCAAATGAGACATTCTGCATCTGTTTCATCTGTGTTCTTTTTACAAGTTTTAAAATGAATATATATTAATTAATATTATTAATTGATAGCATATTAACATAACATATTTTGTGGGTGTTCCTTTAAGTACAGTCTTGAAAGTGGATGATTACTTTTACAAGAACTACTTTTGAGTTTGGAACACATAATAAGCTGAACTCTTCAATGATTAACTTACATTAATATACAAGTGACCAAAGGTGAAGAATAAATCCAAATATACTGAACATAATGCAGTGCCAAAGGCAAACCATGAGTATGGTGGCTTGATGATGTAGAGGCAGATCTACAACGCCTAAAAGTCAGGGCATGGAGAAGTACAGCATAGGATAAATCAGGATGGAGAGTTGTGTTAAAGCAGGCCAGGCCCTCCATGGGCTTGGATTGATGGAATCCAGAATAGCAGACATGATAATTAATTTCTCAGTCTAAAATACACATGAACTCTCCACAAATAATATTCCCACTTGTTGATAAATAACTTTGCTCACATCTCGGTAATGTTCCTTGAAGGTAGGTCTTTTCAAGCCCTAAGGACCTTGTGATATGATATTTACAGTGGTCTGCAGGTCATTGTGTCACCCAATAGCCATTGTCATGGATGGGAATTTTCTTACATTTTTAGAATTCATAAACTTTCCAAAGACTTTTTTTTTTATAAATTTCAGTAACATTTTTATCATGACTGAAAACATTCTCCTAAAACATTCATACTGCCTGAACCAACTACAAAGCTAGAATTCAAGTGCAATAAGAAAAATAACTGTCTTTATGTAATCTCTTTTAATCTATAAAAAATTGTCTCGCAAGCATATTTTTGATTATACAGCAGCAGAGCACAAATAGTGTGTGATTAGCAAGAAGATTTTTTAGAAATACTCTATACAAGTATGTTCTATAATACATTCTATATAATTAACTCACTAGCAGAGGGGCTAGCATGTCAGCCCACGGAGGCATGAATCTGGAATTCCAATTCTGGTTGCTCCCCCCCTCCTTTTTTTGTTTTAAACGCTTTTAAAAAACAATTACTTTCTCCCCCCCCTCTTTTTTGGGGGGTTTTCCCCACTGGTTGAGATAAATGATAGGAGATAGGATCATAGCGAATGGAAAGAGTTAAAATCATAAAATAGAGCTAAACAAAAACACTTGGTTAAATATTATTTATTGCACAGATTCATTGATGTTGGTCTAGATCTATTACAAACTTTATTACATGACTGATCTATACCAGGGGTCGGCAACCCGCGGCTCGCGAGCCGCATGCGGCTCTTTGCGAGTGAAGCTGCGGCTCTTTAGTTCTACACGCAATTATTATTATTTTTATCGAAACATTTTTTAAAGTAGTTCTGAATAGTTTAAAGGGGATTAGGCACGTAATCTATCTCTCAGCTACTTGTACTCGCTTTTCACCACACCACTCCCCCAATACACGAGTCTTCTATGTTACCAGTCCGTCAGAAGCTCCTGAATGGACGCCATGGTCGAATGTTTCTATGTAGGTTTCAATTCACTTTCGACGCAATACTGCGTGCTTTGGCTGCGACGTAAATTTTGTTGTTTCAAGTAAATGAGTTAGAAGCGATTATCTTCTCAATCTTATATGCAATCTACAAGTAATGCTAATCGGGCAAGCTTTGTACTAACACTAGAAATTGCACAAAAAGGCAAACAATTTATAGATGGTGAATATGTCAAAGACTGCTTCCTATGTTCATCTGAAGAACTGTTGATTTAAAAAAAAACATACCAAAAATCTTGAAAAAAATCAAAGACAGGGCACAAGTTGCTCATTTAGTCAGTTATATGTCTTCTTATGGTCCAAAAGAATAACTTAAAGGATTGTTACCTCGGGACAAACTGGAGGGAATGATATAGTGTTTATCGTACATTGAAAACAATGAGATCAATTTAAATAAAATCATTTCAATAGCAACTGATGAAGCCAAAAATATGACCGGAAATAATAAAGGGTAACAACGATTCTTCATAGCAAAATAAACCACGAAATCCTTATGTTTCACTGAATAATACACACAAGAAGCACTTTGTACCCAAAACGATTCGAACCAAAAATAGTTGAGGTAATGAATTCGGAAATCAAGATTGTTAACAGCATCTTGTCCAAAGCAATGTACCATCGTCAAATTAATGAATTCTTAAACAAAATGGAGACTCAGTATTCTGAGCTCCTTCTTCCTAATAAAGTGCGATAGCTTGCCAAAGGTAAGGTGTTGAGACGTTTTGCTTTGTGCTTAAAATAAAAAAAAAAACATTCCTAAATAATCACCATGTATTAGAAAACAACAAATATTTGCAAACATTTTATTTTACGTTTGATATAAAAGAGAAATTAAATGAGCTGAAACTAAAACTGCAAGGAAATAGAAACCCATCCATGTTTTGGTTGAAGAATTGGTTTGTTTTGAAGAAAAATTAATTCTTGTCGCAGAAAATTTTGAGAGTTATGTCACTTCATGTTCAATGTCTAAAGCAGTATCGCAATAAAATCAGAGCTACTGTTGACACGAATTACTTGAGCACAGTTTTAAAAAAATCAAAGATAATTTTTTGACAGATTTGAGCAGTTCAAAACAAACAAAACCATTTTACCATTCCTAGTAAATCCTCTCAACACAAAGTTACAAATCCACATTGAATCATTTGGAATTGATAAGGGATTTCTAGCTTTATGGAATGGAAAATTTACAGAGTTAAAAAATCCAGTTAGAAAAGTTAGAGCTCCAGAAATGTATGAACGAAACGCAACAAAAGTGGACAGTTTTCAAAGAAATGCCGCGAGTTGATTCGGTGCATGGAATAATCTTCCAAATTACTAGAGTGAGGGCATTTAGATTGCTGGCAAAGTAAAAAGCCAACTAAAAATTGAAAGTTTAGAGTCGTGTTTGAAACTAAAAAACAACAAGTTATGAGCAAAATGTACCTAACTTTCAAAAACAATGCGAGGCCAACGTTACCATTGAATTTGTTTGTTTAATTGATTGTTATATAAGTTCAACTTAGTGTTTAAGAAAATGTGTAACTCCCTTAGATGTTTCCGAAATAAAAAAAATAAATTATTTTATAATTTTATTTTAATTTTATAAATTAATATTATATATATATAATTTGTTGTGACAAACACTAGTTATATTTCAATAAACGGATTTTTTTTAGTAAAAAAATTTTGCAAGTACTATTTATTGTTGCAAGAAAAAAAGTGCGGCTCTTTAAAACTTTAAAATTGTATAAATTTTAATTTTTGGCTCTTTCGACTCAAAAGGTTGCCGACCCCTGATCTATACTAATTGATACAACTACATATAAGCTTTTGTTTTAATGTTTTTTTTTTATTTTCTTGTTTTCTTTTGACTTTCACAGATTATCGTCTTTGTTATACAACATAGATGGGAAAATGTTGTGGGACATGAAGTTATTTAGTGAGACTGTAAGTAAGAAAATGCTCAATGAAAACTATTTGCTATGTCTGTTTATAAAGCAAAAAATTACTTAGTCAAGTACTCAAAATAGTTTGTTTTTTCCAGGCACCTGAATACTTTTTCAAAGAAATCAAAGACCAATATGAACTATCACTGGTTGAGGTCATACAGTTTAACTCTGCACTCAAAACCTTACATTAATTCCTGCAACCCTAACTCAGGTTTTAACATTGCAAGGCTAATTCTTATATAACTATGTTGAACTCTCATGGAAATAAAACAGCACAAAAATTTGTTGTAATGCTCTTTCCTCCAAGATAAATTTCTGGAATGTTGAATTAATAAAATTTGTTTAAAAAAAATATGTTTATGTTTTTCAGAATGTTATCTTGTTTCTTACAATAAAAGAATAACTTGTATCTTAGATTTGACTTCTCATTTCATTCATCATGATCTGTTCATGTCTGTTACATGGGCATCTTAGTGTGAATGTGGAATGTTGCAAATACTCTTTCAATGAGAGAGAACTAAAATGAAGGAAGATAAAAAAAATAGTGTTGACAGTGTTCAATTAAGATTAAATTATTTATATAAAAATGATTTCGACATTTGGTATTTATGTATTTCTACAAAGTCTCATCATGTAACTAGACATAACAATGTCCCAATCTATAGAATTCTTGTTGTCATGTTGTTCACTGTCTAAGACCAAGAAGGTTCAAGCCAAAATGTTCAACTATATGCTCATCTTGTATACCTTCAAAATGGGACAGTGTTATAGTGTTTTTCATAATTTATGTCCGCATTTTGGTTAGTTTAAATAGTCGTTCTTATATTTTTTATCATTATTGTCGACAGTTTAATGTGTATTTCAATAACAGTCTATTGGCATTTCAGTATAAAATTTTCTTTTGATAAAATATCATCAAATCCAGACATTAGATGCATATATACGAAAAGTTTAATTTGCTTTAACTGACTTTAATTATCCATAGAAGATTATCGGATTGGTGTTAGCTGTTTGTAACTATAGTTATCATTATGACATCAACCTGCAAGAATAGTTGAAGTAATCGATGGAAATTTATCACCAGCATTGCATTTTTTGTCAAACGTTACCTCTTAATGAATATAATTATTTAGTTGAGAGTAGATATCTTGTATACAACTCTGATAAAACAGTAGCTTCTTAACAAAGTTTATATCAACTCACTCTGTCTGGTGAACATGTTTTTGGAGTAGGATGTAATTATCTTCTTTTTTGAAGTAACGTCTGTTTTATATAACATAAGAAATAAGATTCCTATTTTCGGATTAATAGAAAGTTTGCATAATTATTCATTATTCATATAAAATTAAACAATAAGTCAATCATTTAGTACTAATTTATTTTTTAATATAGAAGAAAGGGAGTTAAACCCTATAATTTTCAGATATAGTAGTAATTAATGGTTACTTCCCCTTAGATAAGCTTTGTTTTTAAAAAGTATTCCTTTTTTTTTTTATTGTTTGTTTTAATCTTTATTTTGTGTGTTTCTAAGCTAGATAACTTTCATGTTTAAAGTCCGTTGCTTAACTTCTGCAGACTTAATCTTGCCACGGACGCTTAATCTTCTTACATTAATTTTCAAATTTAAACATAATTTATATGAATAGATCTCCACTTACGGAACATACACCTTAAAGCATATCAATTTGATCTGTGTCATCTTCATGGTTAATCAAAGGTAAATATGTAGATTCACGCATTGTTTGTTTTCTTTTTCGTACTCGAAAGCATATATAGGCTAGTGCAACTATCAGGCTGATGCCGACAACAAGGCCGACAAATATGGAAGTTAAATTGGTTTTTTTATCATCTTGACCGCTTGGGTTTTCATGGCCGATATTATTTTGAAACGTATCATTCTTGTTAGTAATGTCCTCTGTGGTAGCGGCTATGGTTGTCGCTGTTTGCTGTTTAGTTGTATTTGGATGTAATTTGGGGGTTGTCAATGATTCAGATTGTGATGGTTGAGTAGTGCCATTGTCTAACTTCTGCTGATCGGACGTTGTCCTGAAGTTAGAAACAGGTGTACTATCAACTGTTTTATTTGAGCTACTCTCTGATTTTTGCTGATCAGGTGTGGCAGTCTGGTTGAACTCTGGCGTCATAGAATTGGGCTTAGCTTTACTATTAGTTGATGACGTGAGATGATAGGCCGTGGTGTTGGAGACACTTTCCCACATGGTAGGATCAGAATTTGCATTTGAGTTTGTTAGTGAAGCATTAGGACTGGAAGTAGTATTAGAACCAATGGCTGTCTTTTTGTTGGGGGTAACTTTATTATTTGACTGACGATCCGGCTTGGCGTTTAAAGCATTTTCTGTCGTCTGACTACTGGTCTTTGTATCGAAAGTAGGCAATGACTGATGGTTGGTAATGGATGAGGATTTGAAATTTTTAGCCGCACCAGATTCTAAAGTTTGAGGGATTGACGTCTGGTGTATGGGAGAGGTATCTCTAAAGTAAAATGAAGTAGAAATTATCAGTTACATATGAGTATTGATATCAGGGGCGTAGCTAGGAATTTTTCATCGTTTGTGGGCCCGGGGGGCTTGACCTCTTTGGGGGCCCCTGCATTTATATAATATATACTTTTTAATGTAAAAAAAAAAGATTTTGGGGCCCCCTTCTGGGGGCCCGGGGGGATTTTCAAATTCTCCCCCCTCCCACCCTAGCTACGCCACTGATTGATATGATCATAATTAGCTCGTTTATACAGACACGTGATAAAAAACGAATTCTTCTTCCACTTTATTAAATTTATTTTCAAATGTCATTCAATATATTTTTATACGTTACAAAAAAAAAATTCCTAGAAAACATACGGAATATCCGAAGTGTCGAAATCTGCGCATTGGACTCCCGAACCCAACGTTCTAGAAATGTACGACGAGGCACGTGCCATTATTTCAAGTACGAACTAATTAATATATACTTTAGTTATTCTTTCTTCACAATGATAGTTCTACATACTTTTATGCAATAAATGAAAATATTGATTAAGTATGCCTATATTAAACCCTATTTAAATTAAAACATTTATATTTTAAACCCAGCAGAATATTTTTTTTTCCATGACGATGTAACAAGAATAAATAAAAATATGTTTTTTTTTCGTTTTTTTTATCTTGAACAGGGGGAAAAAAAATCGTATTTGGCAAATATGGGGGTATAAGAATAATTAGAAAAAGGTACTACAGAAATCATATATTTTAAAGTAAATTTTCAAATTGTATAGGCATACTAGTTATTGTTGGCCTCCTTCAGTCGGAGATCCAACTATTGTCAATCTCGAGACTTTTTTTTTTCGTGTGACTATTGAGCTCCATTTTGGAGAGACACTCTCATCTATATATATATATCGCAGTTAGGGTGGCTTTTGCTTTGGTGGTAGAGGAAATGACCATGTTTCGTTTGGTACACTTATCAAGTTATCACCCAGAGCTGAGGACCATGTGTTTTCACTGTCCATTATCACGCATGTGTAATCTTTGGCATCACATGATATTATGTTATTAAAAGCATTTCATCTTTCTATATTTATATTTTCTGAATAGTAACTGTTTGTACAAGCTAGCTCTCCTACACACAATATAAAATTACACTGAAATGTTACATTTTGCAAAAAAAAACAAAAAAAAACAACTCCCTGACAACACAAGAGTAAACAATAATTCGTGTTTGACACATTTTCTGGTATAAGTTGAATTAGTCCCCTTGTTATGTTAAATTGTGTGTGTGTCTAAGATGACAGAGGGAAGTATTGTCGTTATTTGGTCTTAGTTAGGATAGACGACCTTAAAACGTGAGACTCAATAGTAATGTTATTGCAGTAAGTTAATTTTTTTTTAAAATATATATTAGTACTAAAGTCTAATACCTTTGTTTTATTTTATAGTGATCTGATTTAAAGAGAGAGAGAGAGAGAGAGAGAGAGAGAGAGAGAGAGAGAGAGAGAGAGAGAGAGAGAGAGAAGTAATAGCCATACTCATGCTGTACTGTAATATATTTTTTTTTCCTTACAAAAAACAACATACAGTGTGTCTATGAGTAAGTGACTCCGTACCCGTCCATATAAATCGCAGTTAAGGTCAAGGTGACTTTCGCTTTGGCGGTAGAGGAGACAGACATGTTTCGAATGACACACTTTACGATATGCAGTTACGATATATTACGTCTACAACGGTTGTCTACCAGCAGTTTGGAGCAAAACGAGTTATCCCTTGATATCTCTTGAGCTTTGATTTGACTATTTTTGGTGCTTTTAATAAACAATCATGTAAACATGTAAACATTAACCATAATAACAACTTCTTCCCTCCCCTTTCACAATTCGTCTAATTAAGTGATATGTTTAGATTGCATCGAAAAAAGCTAAAAGCTAAACAATAGGTACAAATATTTCTTATCACACAGTTATGATTCCTAGGTCAACCATTTGTGAAATGACATGACTGATATAGACTAAATGACACAAGTAGACTTAAGATAAAAAAAATACCTTCGCAAACTGGAACTATTGATGTATGGGTCGTTAGAATGTAGATTCATCACTGTATATAAGATGACACCAGAAATAATAAAAACAAAACCCAAACCCAGGAGCTTGCTTTTCTTACGTATTATCATTGCAATAGCCCTATATTGTATAAAAGAAAACAACATAAAATTTAACAATTTATGTGTAAACATTTAGCATCATAAAAGGGGATTAAAGAGAGAATAAAATGAATATTTTAAATTTTTATTTATTTATTGGTCTTATACGTTATGGTTTCTAACTAAGTATAAACTTTTAAAACGTAAGAAGTTCTCCTATCAAACCTAGAGATCGATCGAGCAGATGATGTAAAAGTCATCTGTTTCTGTGGCCCACAGTTAACGTGGCCAGCACAACGACTAACCGCCTATGCTTTTTGCCAACTAATGTCAGGTACCCATTAGAGCTGGACTCCCTAAAGATCCCAGTCCGCACGGGGATTGGAACAGGGACACTCCGATTCGAAAGCCAAACGCTTTATCACTCAGCCACCGCTCTTTACACTTTTGAAATGTAAATGCGAATCCGGGCTAAAGAGACAAACTAAACAATTCACACCCCTCAACAATTTAACGGGTCAAGTTTAAAGATCGCATGACTGCAGGCCAGTTTTAAATGTAACCGAAGCACTGGTTTGAAGATAAATGAATGTAGAGCCCTTGAAGTTTAAAGGTGAAATACTTGTGTGTGCATGAAAAGATAATATCCGATACAGTTGTTAAATGTTCATTCAGAAATGATGTTAATTTTAAACTTCGGGAAAAATCAGAACAAACTAATTTCGCAGTACCTGATAAAAGTTGAATAATATCAAGGCTTGTCTTTGAGTCCAAAATTAATGAGGAATACATAATCTCCCGTGGCAACGGAGCCCCAGCTGTGACATACATATTTTGACACATTTAGGGCAAGCATAACATTTGTCTGCCTCTGTTCTCGGCAGCGGATTTTCTTTTGGTCTCAAATGTGAATCCGCGACATTTGTGAGTGACCTTCAGCTGTCTCGTTCCGACGCCGCATGCAGCCAGGTGCTCTCTTCTATGTCAGCTAAGGCAAGTTTGCGCCTAAGCTGGTCTTTGAAGCGTTTCCGTGGGGCGCCTCTGTTACGTCGAACACCTTTTAGCTCACCAAAAAGCCTGCATTTGGGATACGTTAGTCTCCCAT
>JADKLZ010001913.1:29352465-29371461 GCA_021533235.1 Biomphalaria straminea
TGTATGTATGTATGTATGTATGTCCCAGTATAGAAATCAAAACCGTTTCACCGATCTTGACAAAACTTGACAGAAATGTTTCTTGGGTACTAACTTAGACCTGTGTGTATGAATTGTAGCCCTAAAACAAACTAAAACCCTAAAAAAAAATAAAGTTGCCCAACTCTATTACAGTTATACTATTTTATGGATCTAGGCTTTGTTTACAATGTAGACATGAGAAAAGATCGAAAGGATTTAGATCTAGATCTAATTTTAAGAACTACACTTTGCAATTATAGTTTTTTACTTTGACACTTAACAAGCATAAAAGAAGGTCCTTTGATTTCATTATTTAATAAAATTATCCTTCAAATTTGTGTTTCAAAAGCATTTTTACATAAATTCGTTCTTTGTATCTGCAAATTAAATATCCTGCTGAACATACTTTCATTAGACATTACCGAAAGGTTACACTTTTACACATCTTTCTATTCCTAGGTCTAAACTGTAATTCAACTCTAAGACGATATAACTTCTCTTCGCAAAGATAGTTTTAATCTTTAACACATGAACATACTAATTATATTCCATTCATTTCATATTTTAATCAAAGAACATTGAGATTTGTTTTCTAAAGCATTTTTACATGAATGCAACTATTACCTAATATCGCGTAAATTAAGGACAAGTAGCTATATATAGCCCCATTCATATTTTATTTTAACGTGAATTCTTTACTTATAACATTATTATTTTCTTTAATTGTTTCTAATGCACTATATCACTGACTACATCAACAATACGCAAATTAAGACCTGCGGGCAGCGGGTAATATCTGTCTAGTAAAATTATAAAATTGGACTAATTACGAGTAGATCACCTACAATAAATTATCATTTTGGACAACCAAACATTTCCTTCTTTTTAACATGTTTACAGCCAATTGGTTTATAAACAAATATTAATGTAAACAAAAAAGCACTATCTCAAGAGAGCCAAGTTCATTCTTAAGTTTACAAGTACGAATTTTAAAATGTTTAGGCTACTATATTCGTCAATAAAGAACCCTATTTTTAAGATCCTAGACATCCAGATGGGGTCTGGGTAAAAATTAGGAACAGAAATGAGCTTAGGTGTAGGTTAGACAAATATTTGATGGCTGCCTGGCCCTGTATCATGGGCTCAAGACTGTGGTAACTGAAGTTCGGAGTTAAATTCTGACTGCCTCTAACCACTGCCGTTCTACAACATCTTTGTGCTACGCCGTCATAGTCTCCCTTTTTTTGAAGGAAAGTACCAAGGCTTTAAAGTTAAGAGCCGCGAGAAGCTAGTTTTGGAGCTTTTATTTTATAAGAATCATAAAAATCATAGAGACTAGAGACACCTGTCAATATTGTGTTTTGACCATTGTACAGTAAGTACATGTGGTTAGGCTGAGGTCATCTCCTTACATACTTCATCAAAGTCATCGACTTGGTTCCGTTTTGACTTTGTCGTTTATGTAGCGGCCCCTTTACTTGTAAATACGGGGCACAGTTTATGGATGTTGTTATCGAAATAAATGTAAAAAATAAAAATAAAAACACAAATATATGTGTACTATATTAATCTATTTTTTAGAAAAATCTTTTCTGTGACCAACGGTTAATGAGGGTGTCATCTGGCTATTTAACCTTTCCTCTAACTAGAGTTACCCAAAAAAATCCGACTTTGCTGGGGTTCAAACCCAAACTCTTTGGTTCGGTAGCCAAACGCTTTACCACTAAGTATCCGCGCCTCTCGATATTTATTTTGAATTTAAACATTGTTATCATTTCTCATCAAAAAGTTATAAAAATAGTTATTAATTCCAATTATGATCAAACTCATGAAATTTTGAACTGAAAAACTATAATTAATAATTAAAACGTTAATGAATTTATAAATAAAACTTACATGGTCTTTAGAAAAAAGCAAATAAAGATTTATTAAATAATTTGCTGCGTCTACTCTTCAAAACTTTTATAATTCAAACATTGACACCGTCAAATGAAATAGCTACTGAGCTCTTTGAAGGCGTATAATGAATCTAAGAAAAAGAAACAACAGAACAACGTTTCCCTTTAAATAGATAAAAACATCCTTGATAAACCAAGCGATAAAACCTCTGCTTGGAAAGATACAGAGAAGAATTAAATTGCAGCGGCTGTAACTCAGCTCGCATCCCTTCCTGATTGACAAATCGAAACATTAACGAACTTTTGAGGAGTGATCCTTTTTTACGTGATAAAATAACTTACTAATGGCCGCCTTTTCAGCGTTTGTGTGATCAGTCTGTTCCATATTTCTATGAGCCTCATCAATCTACTTAACATCTTTATTAGTCTTCTTTTCAGCATGCGAATTCCTCATTCAAAGAAACAGGTATGAAAAGCCTGTATACGATCGTTGAAAACGCCTCAAACCATTTTGCTAGAAATTTTACAGTTAATGTATATCCTTGTGTAAAGACTTATCAATAATCTCGAATGTGAAAAAAGTCTGGTTTTACCCGTAACAATTGTTTTGAATCTAATAATTACATTTGGTCTCGAAGTTTGGGCACTCTATGTCTTGTAGATACATATTGTAGATACAGTTTGTATTTCCGCATGTCTTCATTGAAGATTGGAATAAATTAAAAAAAACAAACATTTTGAGTCCTTTCTTCTAAGTCTGGATCTACAGGTCTATTGGTAGGATTTTATAGAGCTATACATTCTCTTAGCCAGCATTATGTGTGGTTGTGAAGTGTGTGTGCATGTTTGGGTGTGTGGTTGGGTGGGTGGGTGTTTGGATGGGTTGATTGTGTGGGTGGGTGAGTGAGTGGAGAGAATGGGGTGGGTTTTAAAAAATCCATTTTGAAAAATCCCTTTATTTATTCGTTGTTAGGAAAGGAAAAAAAACGCTCTTATTTTGGTTGGTCAGTAGTATATTGTTAATATTGTCTTTTAAAAGTATTTTTATTTATCTCATATCAATGTAATGTCTGTATGGTAAAAGGTTTGAACACGTTTCTTCTCCTATATCTAATCTCGGATCAACTTGACATTTTGCACTTTTATGTATTCTACCTGACAAAACAAGAATCAATAAAAACAAAAGTTAATTAATTATTTGTCATTAATTATTGTGGTTGATATAGAAAAAGGGAGAGAAATTGTACCTGAATGATGTGGTGTTAAAAGTTCAATTATTCCCCTTAGGAGCATTATACTTTGTGTATAGTGTAGATAAACATGTCGCTGGCATAGTGATTAGTGGATTTGCTTGAGTTCAAGGCGTACAACTTTGAAAAAAATTAAAGGCAGATATAAAAAGATCTACCACCCTTTTTCCTAATTGGTCAAGACAAGTGATATGCATATAGCGTACTGGGAAAGCTAAGAGCATGAAATTGCGCTAAACAAAAAGAATAGGTAAAAATATTTCTAATCGTAGGGGTTTATTATTGAGCGTGGTCGAGAGGTTTAGTACGCTTAAACTTATTTGGGTATAAAGAGGGCTCCTGGTTCGACACCTGACTCGAGCAGAGTTGTTTTTACTGAGAGCCTTAAGGCAGCACGGAAAACCTTCTCCCAGATAGCTCCTTCCCCCCCCCCACACACACACACTGGTCCACAAATGAGATTGGACCATAGCGATCGGAGCATGCTATAAGCATGAAATTGGAACTATGTAAAATGTAAAATGTATAATTATTATTATTGTTCTAGTCTAAATAACTTCTATATTTAATTACATAACAGACCCAAACTAATTAATACAACCAAGTTTAATGTAAGCCTTACGTTTTTTTTTTGTTCGTTTTTTTGTCGTTGTTTTTTTTTTTTTTTTTTTTGAATATTTAGAAATACATTATATTTATAATTTACTAGATTTTCTAAGTCTTTATTATATGTGCTGTATTATTACTTTTTTAAAATAGTAATATGTACATTGATTATCATCCTTTTTTTTGATCCAGTTACTATTCCTGAGCCGGAAGATATTTTTAATTTGGTGAATTCACTTCCTAGCTAGACCGCAATGGTCTTGCATTATCTGACAATCGTTTTAGAAGTGCTCATTAACTTTACTTTGAATTCAAACCTAGACTGCTTCTTGTGATAATCAGATCTTGAAAAATGTATGCCTTATAACTTCACAAATTGGGTACTTTAATCCTCTTGACTTAATCCTCTTGACTTAATCCTCTTGACTTAATCCTCGTAAATTAATCCTCTTAAAATGTCATATGCTATATAAAGCACAAATAGAAATAGTACTTAAATTACATTCAGGCATAGTAAAAGCATATGTAGGTCACAGCTGGGGCTGCGTAGCCACTTAAAATACTGTATTCCTCATTAATCTTCGGACTCGAAGACAAGCTTTAATCTTATTTCTGTTTCTCTGGCTCAACATATTTCAATTATTCGCCTTACGTCATAGAGTATTTCTCTTTACCACCCCCCTTTTTCATAAAAAAAATAAAAAAAGCAAACAAATATTTTTATATTAATTAACTTCTGTTGTTGAATTTTAGAAATTGCAATTACAAAATTTTCAATGTATACATTAGAAAACAATGAAATAGCATAAAATCATATATTATAGTACTGTCACAACTGTCAGGTCCAGAAACAACTTCATCATATTTAATTGAGAAATCGATGAGAAGACAAAATGGACAGGCCATGAAATGAAATTTTATTTAATGCAAAAGACAGAGAGGTTTAGAGAACGACTTTCAACAGATCTTGAATGGTGCTCCAACAGTTCAACACACTAAGAGATAGGTAAATTTAAGAACTTTTATTATTTCCATTATTATAGTTAATATAATAAACAGACTTGTATTCACTGTGATGGGCTAATCTATCTGACTTCGATTATGTTTATAGTTCACTTACTATTCTTTACTAGCCACAAACACATCCACAACATAATATAGTTGACAACACTTTCAATTCTATAAAATGGCACTTTATTAAACACTGAGAAATCCGTCCAGTCTTCTAAATACTATTCTACTACTCATAAAACAGCCTATTCCTAGAATAACGCCATGTTGGTCTTCTTGTCGCTCTAAGTCTACTACGTCATTAGTCTGTCTTACTACGTCACTTCTACCGTCGCTAAAAACTATACACAAAATATATTTAATTAACAAAACTAGCCTACTCTCTATACTAGTTCACTACATCACTACATCTATAATACTAATCATCTAAGTTACATCAGTGGCGTAGCAAGGTATACGGGAGCTCCGAGGAGGGGGGACCCCTACATTTTGATATCAGACATCATGACTTGAGATAATATACTTAATACATATATAAGTCTAATGTGTAACATGTAACATGGTCACTAATGTACATTAAAACATGAATAGCAAGAAAAAAATATGACATAGGCTTTATTGTAAATGTGAATAAAATTTTGGACAGTCATTTAGGGGACCCCATTATGTGGGTGCCCTAGGGGATTTTGAACTCTGGACGCTTCTCACCCAGGCTAGCCACTCCATTGACTTACACTGCACTTTATTACTCCTATTAATTTGTATACTCTGCTTGAGTTAAGTTTTGCCTGTTGGTTTATACATTCTGAACATTGTCGAAATTACAATAAGTTTCTTCTTGCACTTGCTGGACTTCACTACCATACACTGGCATAAGTTGTTCATTATCGCAGTTGGTTGGTTCAGATTAATGGTCGACGTACGGGCTTGTATGTTCGTTAAAATAAATAGTTCCATCTATATTGTGTTGGTGAACGTCTACTCTAGTTACAGTATTACATGTAGGATCACATTTATCTAAAGACAAGATTTTTTCGCGAGGCTTTAGAGTACTGTCTGATTCAGAAACATCTTCATAATAATTCCCAAGTTGTGATTTGTTTTGGTTAGAATAGACTCCGTCAGTATCAGGGAAAGTTTGACATATTGATATATTAGTTGGGTTCTTTGCTTCTTGACTAGACTTTGCTTCTAAAACATCTACATTAGTCTGTAAAGATGTGTCATTTGAAGTTCTTACAGGTAGTAAATCCCCGTATACATTGGTCATTAATTTTGTATGTTCATTTAGTTTAGAATACACGTCTTGTAGATGGCCGTGTGGCGTAACTCTTTCTTCTGTTCGTTCCTTATTTTCTGATTCTGTTTGTTGGAGAGAGACATTAGTTTGTCTGCAACTCTTTGACAGTGCTACTTCGGAAGAATTTGGTGTGTCGATTGGGACATAATTATCTTGCATTAATTCTTCAGCAGCAGAAGAGATTTTAGAATGAGAGTAGGTAGTACAAAATGTGTACATATTCTCAACAGCCCTATCGTTTTGTTCTAAAATATCTAGATAGTGAACTAAAGATTGACTCTGTTTTTCCTTACTAGACTCTGTTTCTAAAACATATACATCATTCTGTAAAGATGTGTCATTTCTCTCAGGACGTAGATCGTCGTAAACATTGTTCATTACTTTTATATTTTCATTAATCTTAGAATAGACCCCTTCAAGACGATGTTGTTGTGTAACAGTCTCATCTATTTGTTCATTTTCTAAGTGTGTGTCTAGTAGAGGTACATTTATTTGTAGTGAACTCATTAGCGCTGCCTCGGAATGTGGCGTGTCAATTGATAAATAATGATCTTGCATTAAATCTTCATTTGCAGGAGATGTTTTAGAATGGTATTCCGAGTTAGTTGAACTAAATGAGTGCACATTCTCTACAACCCTGTCATTTTGATCTAAAGTATCTTGATAGTGAACTAAAGATTGATCGTTTGATGCACATTTTGTTTGTTTTCTTTTGTGTAAACGAAAGAATAAAACACTAAATAAAACTAGCAGGCCAAGGGCAACAACAAGGCCGATTATGATGAGAGTTATGTTAGTCATATCAAGGTGATTACTTGTCTTTATAGAGCGGTCTTCATTGTGGGAGATGTTTTTTGTATAGTGTATAGAATCAGCTGTAGACGCTGTGGATTCCGATGCTTGATCTGTAGTTTCTATAGGTTCAAATGTAGGAAATGTTAATCGTGTTGCATCTGATGCGGATGTTTCCGAATCATGTTGAGTCGTATCGCTATAGTGTAAAGAATTAAATTTTAACAAATCTGTGACCTCTGACGAACATGTGGATGATGTATTTTTTAATGAATAGCCAAATAAGTTCGATCCTAGTGAGCAGTTATATAAGGAATCGTGATAAAAGTACTCATCTATCTTCCATCTCAAAATAAACGCAAAGGATGATTCACAGTGGTTTTCTAGTGTTATTATATTCTTGCGAGAGCATATTATACTAGAAAATATTTTATATAAATAGTCACACTCAAACGCAATATAGGCATAGTCCATCTGAGATGTTTCGGTTTTTATTAGTGACACTTGGATTATGTTGTTTTGTTTACTTGTTTCAATTGTACAAGATTTTGTTGCATTATTTTCCAAACAATCGAATAAACTGAAATGAAGTGAACAAGAAAATATGTAACAAGTTAGCCATTAAATATATTTCAGCATGATTTTATGTAATTTAAATCTAAAGATTGTCAGTATTTCTATATTAAGGAATTCGTGTACATAATTAGCAAGATTTAAATATATTAGAAAATCAAATGTACTGAAATATAACTCGTAGAATAATTATTTAAATTTGAAGACCGAATTCAGCCCATACAGGACATGAAAATGAAGGGATAAGAGTTTTATCTTCTTCTTCTTCTTAAGCTGTCAGGTAGATTTGAGCCTTCGGCTCTTGGAACTTTAGGCCAGCAAAAGTGAACAAGAGCTTTCTCTCACCGAACTGAATGAGAACAGTATACACTGTTTTGTCAAGAGGCCACGCATACTAAAACCTCCGCCATTTTCCTTTTCTATACCAGGCTAACTGTGCGGGACACGCCATTTATGTAACAGCCCCTTGAGGAACATCGCCTGGATTGTGACAAGTTTGTGGGAGCTTTTTTACAACTCCGCAGAGCAATGAGGACGCTCTCGCATCTCTTGTTTTGCTACCCTTTACCCTAATCGTTCCCTCCTACAATCGTTTCCACACGGGCACCACTATGAGACAGGGTAGCATGCCCGGGATAAGAGTTTTAGAACAAGTATGAAACAAAACACTTTACAAAAACACACATTAAGTGTATTTATTAGATTCGGTCACTCATGTAATTAACTTTATGATGAATCTGAACTAACAATAATGAATTAGTGCGATTAGAAATATTTTTTTTTGCCATTTTTTTTTGTTTAGTGCCATTAGCGGCCTAAAGCCTTCTAGGGCTTCTCCAACCCAATGTGGTAACCAATCTGCTAGAGAAGAGTCTTACGATATATAGGGTAGCAATTGTAAAGGTAATCTACTTCTGTGGTCCACGGTAATGAGGGTGTCATGTAACCATCACAATGACCAACCGCCTTTACATTTCCCCCCAAACTAAGTCATTTACCCATTAAAAAGTACTAGGGAAAGTCGACAGATCTTTGCCTTTTATGGAAAACGAAAATTATTATTATTATTATTATTATTATTATAGCTTTTATATAGCGCTACTTTCATGCTTATAGCATGCTCAGAGCGCTTTGGTCCAATCTCATTTGTGGACCAGTGGGGGGGGGGTATCTAGGAGTTGGTTTCCCGTGCTGCCTTTGGGCGCTCAGTAAACACAACTCTGCCCGAGTCGGGTGTCGAACCTCGAGCCCCCTTCTAGGTAGCCAGGCAAGCCAAGCTCAAGCCGCACTTAGCCTCTCGACTACGCTTCCCAAATAAGCCAATATTTTTATTGGTATACAGATGTGTGTGGCTTTTTTTTTTAAAGAACGTTACTTTAACTCTTTCTCTCCTTAATTATTTACCACATCTTGGTAAAATCAACGTTGGTATCGTCAGTTCGGAGAGAAAGAGTTAAACTGCATTATGAAGTCAAAAACAAACAAATATTGAGGAATTTATAGTATGAGCCACAATGAAAAGATTGCTAAGGAAACGCTTAGAGATTAGATTAGATTAGAGGATGAACGAGAATATTTACCAAGAAGGGACAATAAAATGAGTAGACGGTAAGGACATGGTACAGAGTGGCTCACATTTGAAGTAGTGAAATGAAGCCTAGTTTTGGACGGTGGGAAATGCTTTAGAGGAGGTTATTATCAGTGATAGAAGAAATAAGTCAGAAAAAAATGCTTGTAAATCGCCGTTTTTTTTTCGCATGACAAATAGAAATCTCTATTAAAACCAAGAGATAGAGCAGAATAGCTGGAAATGTATGTGTCATGGTTATTAATGATCATTCCTGTGGTCTAGAAAAAATTAAAATTGCTTCCAAATATACATCAGAAATAATGTTCAATTTTGGCATGATAAAACATTACTTTTGGAAAGTGTTTTCGTTGAAAAAGGTGTCGTAATTTTTAGATGCCCATTTCTTTCTCATCACTGCGTACATGTTGGCAGCAGAAATCATCATGACCATCGTCAAAGACATCAGTGTTCGCATCTTAGCAAGTGTACAAAGTCTGAGGGAAAAGAGTAAACACGGAAAAATTTTAAAAATAAAAAAAAAACAACAACAAAGATTAGTTTGGTCAGTCATGTCATTTGTAATATATGTTTAGTAACAAAAATAAACATGTGCGATTAGAAATATTTTTACCAATTATTTTTTTTATTAGTGCTATATGATGCTTTTAGTTTTCTCTATATGCTATGATTCTGTCATTTGTCTGGACCAGTGAGGAAAGGGTTGTGGGGAAAGGTGTAGTGTAACTGTGTAAGTATTAACTTTATCGCTTTTGAAATGCTTTTCTAAAACAAAAAATTAAATTAGTTAGATTTGAACTCGAGGGCTCTAGCCTCACCATGCCTCCTTAAGCCAACACGCTAACCACTGTACCAGAGATTTGCTTAGACAAAAAGTTGAAATTTTTAGGATTAACTATTATGTTTTGACTTTTCATCTCAGACTCAATATTTAATCCGAGATGCAAACTTACTGCTCCTTACCTGGAAACAAGTAGTTGGACACTATATGTGATTGATCTTAATACATCGTGTTGTAATCGAACTATATCACACAGTACATTAAATCAAAACAAGCTAGGCTAGCCATAGATGTCAATGTAAAACTATTACCTGTGCTTATCATTTTATCCAAGGAACAGCAAAAAGTATCCATTTTGTTTTAATTTCATAACTCAAGGACTAATTTAAGAAAGAGAGAGGGAAAGAGAGAGAGATAGAGAGAGTTGTACCAATACATGTCAGAATGTTTTCAGACGTTATGTACACGTTTAAAACAAAATAAAAACTTACTTTAATTACACTGTTCTTCAATCCAATCATCATTAAATTATAAAACCTATTGAAATTATGAATGTAATAATTAGACACTATT
Organism: Biomphalaria straminea; assembly: GCA_021533235.1. Classification (NCBI taxonomy): domain Eukaryota; kingdom Metazoa; phylum Mollusca; class Gastropoda; family Planorbidae; genus Biomphalaria; species Biomphalaria straminea. The sequence continues at coordinate 29,362,859 of JADKLZ010001913.1, forward strand.
TAGAAAATATAAAGTTATTTGGAAAAGTATTCAAAAAAATACACTTCAATTCTTTTTTAAGCAAACACTAAAAATACAATAATTTCATTTTGTTCTTTGTCAAGTATTTGATGCTAAAAGTGACAACAAGAACACATTAACCTAATGTTTTATTTTATTATGCATTCTTACAATACACTTCCTTGTTTGGCGTAATAAAATAGACCATTGTACTAAATCTAGTAGAGTTGAAGCTAAAGAGGGCGATCAGATCAAGTTTGTTAAGAGGAAACGGTCTGATTTATTCGCAACCGTTTATTTAGGCTATTTATTCATTCTAACTTTGTTTCTCATATATCTTATATGTAGCTTTTTTTTTTCTACACTCAAAAAGAAATCATGTAATTTTTTTAATGTAAAGCCGTACAGTTAGTTTGTTCGAGCTAACACATTGGTGTTAAGTTCAACATAGCATCAAAAGTTAGTTACTCTACGTTAGTCACACAATCAAAATATGATCAATAATTGTTATTACCTCACATTTCTTCTGAAAATATCAACATGACTTGCTAGGTTCTTATGCTGTAGCGCTCTGAGCATGCTATAAGCATGAAATTAACGTTATGCAAAAGCCATAATTTATTTATCTTTCGGTGCAACCACACCCCTGCACTTGTCCCAGTTAGCATTTGCTCTTAACAGCTCTATGTCCTTTGCTTTTAACAGAATCTCTTTCAATAAAAGGCGTATTTTTTATGTTGTCATCCCTACATCTTTTTCTGCCTTTTCTTATTTTTCCTGGTACTGTTCCATGAAGGAAGGATATTGCGAGCCCCGAGGACCTTGTCATACGGCCTTAGAGTTTTAGTTTGCGTTTTTTTTTTTTTGACAACAGTTAGCTGATCATCGGTTAAATAGAGAGCCCTGTTGAATCATTCACGTTCTTCATTCAGCCTTTTTTAGCAACCCTTTCTTCGTGCTCTATTCTCTTGTTTTGAAAAAGGGAATGAAGAATGATGATTCAATCTGCCACTGACTCATTCACTCATTCTATGATCATCTCAATATCACTGGAGCTGCAGACGTATTTGTATGAAATTTTGTACTCGGATTCCTCTTATCCAGGGCCTGATTTAAGAGCAGGGAGGTAGGGCTACTGCCGAGAGGAAATCGCAAGAAAAAGGGCGCCGAAATAGAGCATTTTTACTTTTTTTTTTTCATTTTCATTTAATTTCGCATTTTTATTAACAAAATACTTTACTTCTTACAGTTGGCAACACAGTCATGGTTAAAAGGTTCCCGCCATATTATATCTAGACGGGACATGGAGACTTTTTAGCACTACAAAAAATGTCGTGAAAATGTTTTAGAAAGTTAGATCAAGGCGTTGTTTTGTAAAGTAGTCATAAGTAGTCTTTTTTTTTCAATCCTAACATATGTAACATATAATTTAATTTTTAGATCTAGCTCTAGTAATTAAACATAAAAAATTGGAGTAGGTATACTCTTGTCTCATAATTATTTTTTTGCAATATTTAGATATTTAATTTAGAAAGATCTAGGTAATCAATCTATTTAAATGTACATAAGATGATAAAATTCAGCATGAATTATTTTGATCTAGGATTTTTGAAACATTATCTCAATGGAGACAAACAGGAAATAGCTTTCTTTCACATATTTGAGTGAATATCTGAGATATTACATTATTTCTAAACTTTGAAAACTAAAGATCATTACTTTTCTAAGATTTATTGGGGCGACTCCCCTTAACGCCCAAAAAAGAGTTTACGTACATAAAATCTATATATAGATACTACGTGAATCAGTCGCGGATGAGGATTTATTTCCGGTTTCCAGTCTAGAAATCATATATGTCTATGGTTCCTGCTTATAGTGTGCTCGTATTATGGCGCATACTTTTAGATTTATGTATCTTATTAATAAGCGGATTGTTATTAAAGCTTGCAAAAAAAGTAGGGGCCCCCAGAAAACTTTAGTCCCGGGTGCCGCCAAATACTTATATCCGGCCGTGATCTTATCTATAATAATTTTCAAAGAAAACTTTTAAGCTTCTCATCAAATGTACATTTGCTATAGCGTGGGGAAGGCGGTGGTCGAATGGTTAAGCGCTTGGCTTCTGAACTTGAGGTCCTGGGCTCGAATCCCGGGCGCTCTTGAGTCCACTCAACTCTAATGGGTACCTGACTTCAGTTGGGGAAAGTAAAGGCGGTTGGTCGTTGTGCTGGCCACATAACACCCTACTCGATAACCGTTTACCAAAGAAACAGATGACCTTAGCAGTGTTGATTCCATTGCTAGGATTTCTTAAATAATTCTTATATTTAATTGTTCACAAGTTCGAATGTTTAGATATAACGTTACACAAACTCTGGCAGCCTATGTTTTACTTGAGAAAGTTTTAAACAAACAAAGTTTAATCAGGAAGTTAAAAAAATAATAGTTATGTTAATCATATCGATAATGAGAATGATGGGAAAGGAAAATGCAATTGCCAACAATTATAAAATGTAATGCATTTTTGCTTCCTGCTATGTCCCTTGTGAAGATTGTTGATATTTTAAGGCCTTAACTAGCTATCGATACCAGATGCTGGATTAGATACAAACTGATTGACACATCACATCAAAGCTTTGTAGCAAGATGGGTGTAGTTATACTGACATAATAATCGGGAATAGAGAAGAGAAGTGTTTTTTATAATTGTCAATTATAGCTTACATTAGTTACGAAGTAAGTAGAAGAATGTTTAATTACCTTATATTTTTTTTCTTTTACATTCACATGTACAGTATACTAAAATCTACCTAATAAAAAATAATTTTCAACTCTTTTCTTTTTCTAGTAATCATCCACACTTTGTGGCCACAAAAATAACCATCTAAATGGATGCCATGAAAATCGTGAGATTCAAAATCCTAGTCATTACTGGGATTCGAACCCAGGACCCCAGGTTTTGAAGCCTAGCGCTTAACCACTCAGCCATTTCGACCTCACTTTAAAAGTTTTCAAATATCATTGTCAGGATTATTTTTAAAAAATGTGTTTATAATTAAATGTCATTAGCTTAAATAATGGACAAACGAATAAGAAATGGAGTTGTGTACTCTGTATAAATGTGTATCAGTGCGAGTTGTTGGTACAATCGGCACCTATTCAGACCACCCCCAGCCTGTTGACGACCTGCCGTTTATATTAACTCTCTTATTTAAGGAACGTCCATAACCGTAAATAACATCCCCTGTCTGCTGCCATTTAACGCAAAAAAAGAACCCACAGAGAACCAAAGACGAATATTTTTTATTTATAGAAATGACAACTTTAAATGTAGATAGGAGAAAGAAGACCTCCAATTCAAACCTCTACTGCCTTGCGGCTAAAGCAAAACAAAGGGAAGACTTCAGTAGTCAACCTTGTGGGAAAATCAGTAGTTGATGACCCTTAGGCAGCTTTCATAACACAGCACTACATCTTCACAAGTTTTGCGACCCTACTGATCTCAATATATATCAGATATTTGCCGTTGTTTCCCTGTTACTCTAAAGCTTGGGGGCCGATTGGTAAAGCGCTAGGCTTCCGAACTTAAGGGCCTGGGTTTGGTCTCGATGAAGACTGCGATTTTGAAATTCGGGAATTTTTAGGGCGCCCCTGAGTACACCCAACTCTAATGGGTATCTGACTTAATAGGGAAAGTAAAGGCGGTTGGTTCTTGTACTGGCCACATGACACCCTGCTCGTTAACCGTTGGTTAAAGAAACAGATACATTGATATCATTTGCCCTATATACCGTATTGTTTGAAAGGGAAATTTTACATTATTTGCTACTTACTCTAAAGCCTACAACTTTTTTTTTTCCACACTTAATCAACACTTTTTCTTGCTAAAAATTATCAAGTGTTTTAGTTTGGTGCCTGTGTTATTACTTTGTAAAACTTTTAGATCATTCTTGACTAAATAACTTAAAACTTTTTAGATGATCTCAAAATCAAGAAACAAAAGACTTTACCTCTATATCAATCTTAAAATATCCTGCTTATGAGATATTATTATGGCTAACAAATTGATGTAGGCCTATATGTAGTGCAACCATTTTTTAATATACTCTTTCAGTAATGTTTCGGAAAGATTATTCTACGAGTCCATTACTTTTTTTATTAAAACAAACGATAAAACGTATTAATCTTTCATTTTTCTTTTTCATATCGCAGGTATTCAATGACTGCTAGACACTTCTTTGAGATGTTGTATACATTCACTTTAATTTGACGGCTACAGAACAAAAATTCTAATATAGTCAACTGGGGTATTTGTCAACATTGTTTGCAATTTTGCCATTCATAAATAAATTTGAAAGTAAGAGTTTAAAAACAATTTAAGCGAACACATTAAATGGACAGTTTATTATAAAGAAGTGATTGTATCAATTATAGAGATGTCAAAGAATTGGACTATTGCAAGTTTTTGGGACATACTTAGAAATAAAAAATTCAGCAGCATCCAATAACATATAATGCAATCATATATACACCTGACATTTAATGCAGTTATAAGCATGTACACATGTATTCGACTTATCTAATTCATAAGCACAAGAAATACAATGGAGTTTGAAATTGTAGGATCTGTGTCGGGAGTTGGAGTTCTATTGGTAGTACTAGCTGTGGTTTTAATAATATGGATGTGTCGCAAAGGCAAACCGTTATGGAAGACAAATGAAGGTCATAGTTCAGCCCGTGTAACAAGTTTTCGCCATATCTACACAAATGAAAGTAGCGCGTTAACAACCGAGGATGTCACTATACATCAACATCACGAAACTATGGCAGAGGAATCTTTCTACGAGCTTAGTAGTACCGCAAGTGTTTGTCACGCCAACACCTTAGCTTCTGATAACTTAAAACTAAGCGATCAAGAATATGTTATTGTAAAGACCCCCGCTGAATACTGTGAGACTAATCATTATATGACTCCAATCAATACAGTTCAGTTATCGGTTTATTCAACAGAGTGTGTAGGAGCATTGTCTTCAAAGCCAGAAATCTCTAGCCAAAGCGATTCTTTTTCGACATCTCTTACCCAGCTAGAGTCAGTCAACTCAGTTGCTAATTCATTATTCGACATTCATAGCAGTCTCAATTCGAATCTACACAGTACAGAAGCCGATTTCTCAGAGATTTATGATGTTCCAAATTCAATTGGAGTGTTTTCGAATGCCTTAGTAAAGAGTCCAACAGAACCACAAAATAAGCCTTGCTTACATCTCCGCCTTGAAGGAAAAGATAATTCGTCACAAAAATATAATCAAAGTAAAGTTGGTCCTATCCTAAATGAAGTTCAAGAAGAATCAGATATTTATGTCATTCCACGTTCCTACGAAGTGTCTACGGACTGTTTCTCTTCAACTCAAAATAATCCCAGCCTGCAGTGCGGCTTTGAAACCATTGTTGAAAAAAGTATTCATAGTGAAGATGGTCTTAGCAAAAATAAAGCTGTTGACAAATTTGATACTTATGTCATCCCACGCTCCAACGAGGTGCCTACAAAAAATCAAAATAAGCCCATTCTACAGTACGGCTTTGAAACCATTGTTGCTAAAAAAGTTCATAGTGAAGATGGTATGAGCATAAATAGAACTGGTGACAACTCTGATACTTATGCCATTCCGCGATCCACTGAACAGATAAGAGATGCCTCATTAAATGAACAAAGTAGACAGGCTCCAGAGATAAAATTGCATGGTTGTAATAACAAGACTTTACAAACTGAAGCAAGTCGGTCTATTTTATATGATAATTCTGAAACAAATAGTATACATGGTACTGAGCTTTTTGTCGAGACATGTACTTCAAAGATGTCTGCAAACACTGTTCCGGGTGTCTGCTCTACAGAAGCGTCAGATGGAATCATGCAATGCAATTCCTCTACAACCGATCTTTCTCCAGAGAAAATAGTTGAAAGCAATGCGCATATGCAGTTTAAAGACTCGACCTTATCTGATGTTAATGTTGTATTCAAAAGATGTGAGGTGCCCACCAACTCTTCAATAGACATTAGAAAAGAGGGAAAATTTCCATCTGGTACTGTACTCAATGAGCTTGAAGATAAATCTGATTTATTGAACCACGACTATGTCAATGTAAACCTAATCAGATTATCTATGCAGTACAATGATATACCAGCTAGTATCGCTGTTGATAATTTCACTGTGACCAGTAAAGTAGAAGAAGGCATAATTGTACCAGAGAGTGGATTCTTGGATTCTTCTAGCACTTTTTCGACTACACACGACAGCCTTGAAGACGTTTACGACTATCCACCAAGCAGTTTTGTAATGCTAACATAATACAATTAATGAGAAATGTATCCCGGAAATTAAATCGTAGCAAGCATAAATTACACAATGTTTCTTGTTTACATTAGCCCGTCTTTCTAAAAAAAACAAAAAAAAAAAAACAAGCGAAATGCAAAATATTAGAGATGCTTTAAAGAAAAAAAAAAGAAAAAAAGCATATCTCAAGGGTATAACTCCACATTTACAGTCATATTTCTTAATACTGTAAGATGTATTTCCTTTTTTCGATCTAAAAAAAAATTAATGAATTATCACTATTTAATAAACTATTTCGTTAATACAAAATATGAATGTCTATCACAACCATTATTGCTCAAACTTCTAATATCACACCAACAGCGTTTATGTACCTGCGATGAAATGTGTACAATGCGATCACGAACTATACCTTTTCTAGAGCTTCTTCATCCGTGTGCGTCTCATCAGACCTATCTGCTTTTTGAAATATGATCACGACTTAATAATAAACGTTCGCAATTTTAATGTTATGAGTCCAATAAAAGAGTTCCCTTTTCATACCTTGTGGTCATGGGCGCCCGCAGGGGGGTGCAAGGGGGTGCACTTGCACCCCCCTGGATTCTGAGTAGCCAAATTCTAGCCATTTTTTCGCACCATCAAATCAATTAATTTCTAAGTAGCAGCTGAACATGTAGTGCTTCCACTGGTTAATGTAGTAGAAGAAATAAGTAGATAAGGTGTATGGAATGGATGGCGAACCATGTATGTGCGCGCCTCTGAATTCCGATAAACCACATTTTAACAATTTTTTTAAAATAATGTAATACATCTTCCAGATCTGTTTTTTTTTATTACGTAGATGTAGATTCAGTCAGAATCCAGGGGGGTGCAGGTGCACTATCATGTACCTCCCTACGCCCGTGCATTATTAATGTAATAGTTTAATAAATTAATATTCAGGAAATTTGGTCTTCTAAATCTAAATCTAAAGCCTATCATTAAAATATTATAAAGTGTAGTAATTTAAAAAGTAGTGCTTCCACATAAAAACAGTTGTAAAATTATTCTATTATTGTATCTAGAATAGGTAAATCCGTAGTTCATGTTCGACCATGCACGATTTATTATAGGCTTGCTATTCTTTGCACTATAAAGGGTGTCAAATATTCTATAGCATGTTAGTCGTGACGATTTGTTTAAGGAAGGTCCTGGATTGCAGATGCCAGACACAATAGTAGTAGAAAGAATGTTGAAAGTACAAAGGATTGGCTTCTTTAGTCACACAAGATGTTGCAAAGGGAAAAAAATATTTTGAGACGTGAAATGCTACAATTATTTGTTTATATTTAGCTAAGGTCTAGAAATTTTTTTTTTGACAATTATCTGCTATATGCTATAAGTTGCGGTCGGTGTCAACGCTCGATAAAACAGCGTGTTTAATACGTGCACCAGTTTACAATAGAAGAGATACAAGAACGTTCTTCACATGTCGTCATTCGAGTCAAAACGTTGATTTGGATCAACTGAGCACTGGCAGCAGCAAGAGCCCAAAAAACTACAAGCTGCAGCATCATGAATTAACTGCATTTGTTGGGTATTTTAGTGATGGAACTGCAGATATCTGTTTGTAGATTGCGATTGTATTCGACCTCATTAGTTAAATTCGTGTGGTTCAGAGAGACTTGCTACATGTGTCTAACGTCATTGTACAGTCTAGACATGGACAAACTACTCAGCCAAGGCTGCCCCGTGATGGCTAGAAATCTTCTTCCGTATCAGTCCCTATCAATAGCGTTGGTGTTACATTTACTTCTTTGTGTGAGACACAATCAACTGAAAAATACGAATCTATTCAGGCTTAAAGTCTCAACATAGAGTTCTTTTACTGTTTGGCGGATCTTAAAATTACGACTGCAAGTGAACCAGATAAACTGCACATGTTTAGTAAATGTCTCCGCCTCTTGTGTTTCTTGTCTTTTCATTGTAGTCAATGATTCATCTGTTCTTGAACCAGTTTTTATGGTGTTGCAGTCTTTCCAACTTAACATAGTGGCCGCTCAACAGCAGCTCAGCAGTAACATTAATAGCATAATGAAAAACCATCTTGACCATCCTGAGGAACACGTCAGAAATGTCATCTTGAGGAAGGAGACATTACTGGCAGAAAAACATGATATTGGATATTGAGTTGTTACCGCCGAGAAAAAAAACACGTTTGGATTTTGGGAGTTATTACAGAATACGGCTTTACATTACATTCTTAAGTTTCTTCATTACTTCTCGGGGGGGGGGG
>JADKLZ010001913.1:29400012-29413610 GCA_021533235.1 Biomphalaria straminea
AAAGGAGAGAAAGAGTTAAGCGTCCACTCAGTGGCGTAGCTAGGGTGTGGGGGAGAAAGGAGAATTTGAAAATCATCCAGGGCCTTCACTTTAGGGAGGCCCCCAAATGAGTTTTTTTTTTAACATTAAAAATTAAATATTTTAAAAAAGCATGGGCTCCCAAAGAGGTCAAGCCCTCTGGGCCACCAAACGATGAAAATTCCTAGCTACGCCCCTGGTCCACTTAACAATAATTAAGTACCAAATCATAGATCTTATAACGAACTATTACAAGATACAGTAATAAATACATAAGAAGGAGGGGCACACCGCCCTGAGCGACGCCTTACAATTGATCAGGACCGACCTCAAGCATGGCATACCGGGAAGGAGCTTAGGGCCTACGACGGGTCAAGGGCCCCAATGTGTCAAGGGGCCCTGACGGGTCAAGGGCCCCGCACAGGAATCAAAGAAATTTAAAAAAAAAATTGCGAACAATGGATCGAATCTAAAATCTAGCAGAACTTTGTCTTTGTTTACTAAACTCTAGTTCTAAGTCTATTTAAGGATCCTTTACGATTGTTAAAACAGACAATAGTTCTACTTGTTAAACTATGTGCCTGTTACAGAATTCGTGTGTGAAAGCTCTTATGGTGACGGGGGAGGGGGGCAACAAAATAGTACCCACAAGCAATGTAACATAGGTGGCATTGTCGTCACTTGGTCATAGTGGGGACGACTCCAGAACGTGAGACTGAAAGGCTGTGTCATTGTAGTGAGCTAGATTTTTGTTAAAGAATACTATTACTTAAGTCTACTATACTTATTTTATATCAATTCATCTTGATTTTATTTCTATTATAAATAAAGCGTTATGTAGTCTTCCTAGCAGGTATCTTTTCAGTGAATTAAAAAATTGCTTTTCCTACTCCGAGCCAGTAACATGTCATGAGAGTTATCAGCTGTGTCCGCGCTAGTGGTAAACATGCTCTGCTGCTCTATCTCTTAGCTTTTAATTGAGATTTATACTTGTCATGCAAAAAAGAGTAGGCACCTTCAACTGCCTTCATATTTTCATGAGACATTTCTTCCATCACTGATAGTAACCACCTCCAAAGCTAAACAAAAGGCTTCAATTCGCTATTAAAATGTGACCATCTCTCTATCATGCCTTTACCGCCGACTCATTTTCTTGTCCATTCTTTGGTAAATATTCTTGTTGACTCCTTCTCTCCTACTCGACGACACCATCTTTGATTTGACCTCATTACATTTAATTATATATTTACTTTTTTAAAACTTGAGTTTGTGTTATATAAAAAGAGCATGCATTCTGCCATTAATTCTATACCAAATACAACATTATCTGATAACAAACAACAAAGCTATTGAGGCCAATCATAACAGGGGTAGTGAAATAGTTATGAGCTATAAGGAATTCCTTCGAAATGTGGAAATATAATTACGGAGAGAAAGAGTTAATCCTCTAATCTCTAGGCGTTCCGAAGCAATCTTGCTTGATCAACTTCAGTTTGGCGAAACACCTACCTAATATGTAGCCACGCATACCACAGCTGCCCAAAGAATGCAAATGATAATATCTCCTAGCCGATATATATTTTTTTTTAAAGCTTAAGATCTCAGCACGTCATTTTGAGGCTTCTGAATAAATTACGACCAACAGTTCAAGCCTCTTTGGGCTCAGACAAAATTCGTTATTGTCAAATGCCGCCATGACCAATATCAAGAATGATTTCGATTTGATAATTTACAAGTTCAAAACGTGGAAAAAAATAAAATATCTGTCACATCATGAAGTAGCTTAAATCGGGCGATTATTTCTTGAACAATTCGGCCCAATAAAGAATGAAGTTTCCTCGTAACTCTTTCTTTCAAAACTAGACAAAAGCCCATAGCACAAGACATTACCAAACGAAAATGGAGCTGGATAGGACACACCCTGCGGAAACCAGCTACCAATGTAGCAAGGCAGGCTCTTGACTGGAATCCACAAGGAAAGAGGAAAGTAGGCAGACCCAAGCAAACCTGGAAGAGGTCAGTCGTCAGTGAAGCTGAGGGTACTGGAATGACATGGGAGCAGATGAAGAAAGCTGCTCAGAACCGAGTTCGGTGGAGAGGTGTGGTTGCGGCCCTATGCTCCCCTGGGAGTACACAGGATTAATTCAAGTAAGTCAGTCTTTCTTGTGTGTCAGGGGTGGACTGGGTGTCATAATCGGCCCGGGCATTTTTATTTCACCCTGCCCATAAATTATATAAAATATTATTAACACTCAATTCTAGGTCTAACTGTACATAAAATTATTATGTTATGTTTGATAATGTATCATTTGCTGCGATACAGTGAATATAGGCCATAAATACGTCGCTCAGAGTGACCCTTTTGTAAGAGAATATTATAAAATATTTAACAATTTAATACGTGCCTTACTGACCTCCTTGCCGCCTTTATCTTATAAAATACAGACGTGGTTTCAAAAAAGATGAGTACATTGGTTCTACCGGCCCATTGGTGTATCGGTCCACCGTGCATTTGCCCAAAAGCCTGTATAGCCAGTCCGCCCCTGTTGCGCGTTAATACATAATCTTCATCTATTTGTTCTTTGCATTTAAAATCAGCAGTTTCCCTGTCAGACCTTGTGGTCTATAGAGCAGATGATATAAATGTCATCTGATTCTGTGGCCTACGGTTAACGAGGGTGTCATGTGGCCAGCACAGCTAATGTCAGGTACCCATTAAAGCTGGGTGGACTCAGAAGCGCCCAACGGTCCCGAAATAAAAATCCCAGTCTTCTCCAGGATTCGAAATTGGGACCCCCGGATCAGTAGCCAAGCGCTTTACCGCTCAGCCACCGCGCCTCCCTTAAAATGAGGTAGTCTGTGTTTATTTATGTATGTACAATGTGTTGTTTTTTGTTGTTGTTGTTGTTTTTTACTGTGAAAGTTTGTCCTAAGTTTGATACCCCTCAACACTTGTTGCACTCTACGCCTCGGACTACGCCTCTGACTATGCCTCTGACTACGACTCTGATATATCAATATCAATGCTTCATCTTCATCATCAAGTGAATAAGATAAACACAAGAGTAGTAAGTTTTTCTTGGTATTTATATTTTTTCAAGAAAACCCCAGTAACGCGATCTATTTCATTGTTATTATTACCCTAGTCCCCTAGTCATCTTTGTAGAGCACTTAGCTCATTAATATATTTTTTTAAAGTTGGCAAACATTCAATCACGTGACACAAAGTGACTCACAATGTCATCAGTAGACGTCGGTCTGAGGTCATGTTTGAGGTCAAGTTTGAGGTCAAGTGGATGGATTGTAGCAATGTGTCCGGACTTTGTCCTGTGTAATTGGACATCAGCTAACACCAGTCGTTTGTTGACGGAGTAGTTATATTAAAGAATACATTTTAGAAACAAAGTGATACCAGAGTTGTAATCGCTTATGTTAAGTACAAACTTCTGTACTCTACCTTTTTTTTTGTAGATTTATTTCTTTAACTCTCTTTCTCCGTTATTATTTAACACGCTCTGATAGAATAAACGTTGGTATCGTCAGTTAGGAGAGAAAGAGTTAAATCACCAAATACGGAACCTGAACAGTTAATATTGCTTGGGTTGGGGGGGGGGGTCTTTAAAAGAGGCCAGGGTCTTAACGGTTCAAAATGTGACAGTTTGAGTTGTACTTTACACAAAAGAAAGTAAATTTATTAATAAATAACAGTTTAGAAGTCAATGTTCGAATTGTATAACATCGGATCTGGGAATTATGGATAACTTAGCATACAACATTAAGTGGCTGCATTGTCTTGTGATATGCGCTCAGGGCTGTTCTCTTTATTGTCCTGGGTTCCATCCCTGCCCCTTGACATTCCCCGTCGTGGGACAGGATGTAACAATATTCAATTCTGAAAGGAGATTCAAAACATGGGATTTAAAAAAAAGGACTAAACAAAATCAAAGCATCTAGCTAGGACCGGACTGCTAGGAACGGACTCCTAGGTCCGTACTGCTAGGACTGAACTGCTAGGACCTGACTTATTTCCACAAATCAATCATAACAAATTCTAGTTCGGTCATATAAAGTCTGCTTAAGTAAGTTTTTCTGATAAACGCTGACACACATACACACACTACTGACACACAAACAGCTAAAATTAAGCAAAAATGAGGATTGTAAACAGCATTAGTTATCAATTTTGACTGCTATAATTAAGATTATGTTTCTTTGGCCAGCAAGGCGTCACGTGACCAGCACAACCATCAACCGCCTTTACTTTTACCAAACGAAGTCTGCTACCCATAGATATTCAAAATCCCAGTCTTCACCGAGATTCGAACACTGGACCCCAGTTCCTAGAAGCCATGCGTTTAACTACTCAGCCACTCCCCTATTATAATAGAAATAAGAATACGACCAAATGTTTCGAGATCTATCCTTGGGGAAACTATTCACCACAGTCACCAATCAGAGAAACTCAATCGCCAACTTTGAAAATGTCAACTAAACAATGATCAAATTCTATGGAGTAATTTTTTTTTAATTAAAAAATTATAAAATATACAAAACAACCACATTTATAAGAAGTTAAACTACCCTTTGTTTTGCTTTTTAAAATTTATTTTTATTCTAGTGTTTTTATGAAAACAGTTTTGAATGATTCCCAGAATTTCCAGTCCTCTTCAGACGTAGGAAAGGTCACTGGGTCACTGGGTTACACAAACCAAGACCAATCGTTTTAGCAGGCCTGAACACTGACCTACAGTGTTAAAACCTGTGGGCAGTTTAGACCAATAGCTCGTTACCACATCGCCTGTCTGACGTCACGACCTGTGATGTGGGAACGTGCTATAATTCAAATAAAAACTGCCCAGTCATGCCCATGTCTTTTAACTTGCATGTTTTTAATGTGTTTTTTTTTGGAATATAAATAAATATGACATATATTATGTAATAGTACTGAAGTACATTTTACACGAAGACATTATAATTTATAATTAACTATTAAAAGTGTTTATTGTTTAACACTACAGTCGACTCCATCTATATTGATTGTTTCGGCCTTTCGCAGGTGTTATTGAGTTGGTTTACAGTTTACCTCCTGTTTATTTATCGATTGGATTTAGACACCGGGAAATGGCGCACAACAAAAATAAACTTATTTATTTTTTGGCAGATAGCGAAGTTTGTCTTTATTATCAGTTTTCATATTACAAACGTATCAATTGATAGTCATAAAATATTGACAGCTGGGCCTTTATTTTCTGTACATATTCACTAAATCATTTCAGTTATATTCTAGTGGAGATTTTCATCCCGAAAAAAAAAAACAGGAAATAGCCAGCTTTTCGGTGTGCCCGATGTACGGGATAAAGAAAGTTTTGAAAGTATAAAGAAAGTATTGATAAGCTAAGATATTTTTTGTAGTATAGATTTGCTTTGTTTGTGTGTGTGCGATAGAAATATATTTTAGCATGAAATACCGTTTTAAACAAACAAACAAAAATCAATATTAGATTTTCACTCTATGAATAAATATGTTATTAAATAGATATGCTCAACTGCAGATAATCAAAGACAGTTGGTACGAAAATCAACTAAATCGCTTAGTGATAAATGTAAAGTTCCTCTTTCAGACCTTGCAATCGATATGGCAGGCAGATACTTCTTAGGTCGTAGGTTAACAAGTAGGGTGTCAAGTGGCCAGCGCAGCGTCCAACCGTCTTTACTTTCCCCAGCGAAAGTCAGGTACCCATTAGAGTCGGGTGGACTCAGGGGCGCCCTAAAAATCCCGAAATTAAAAAATCTCATTCTTCAACAAGATTCGAACCTAGGACCCTAGGTTTGGAAGATAAGCGCTCAACAATTTAGTCCCCTCGCCCCCCGCTTTGTGATAGGCTATTATTAAAATTATAGCTCTCTCCGTCCTTCATTTAGTCAGGCAAAAGTTCAATTTAGTGTGCTGCACAAGGTTTAGTTTATCGCGACAATGTACACTTAACTTCTACTTAACTTCTTTCTCACTTCATTTTTTTTTCTTCATTTTTCTTCGCGGCTTTATTAACACAATGACGTGTCACGTCTGGCGTCCCATTGGGATTTTCCGATAAAAAGTTTAGTCAAAGGAAAAAGAAAATTCAGCTAGCAAGAGAGAGTGACTCTTCGACTCTCAGTCCTAAGTTCTATCAACAACTGTGTGGGTCATGACTACTTGAGCCTGGTTCCTCCTAAAAGGTTAGCTCTGAATTTTACTGCAACATGACCATGAGAGGGCCTTGAACAGGGATTCACAACCTTTGGGTCGCTGTATACTGTATGCTGTATGTGTGTGTGTGTGTGGGGGGGGGGTCGATGCATAGTGGGGGATTTTAAAAACGGGGTCACCGAGTTCAAAATATGAGAACCGCTGTTTTTGAAGAACGGCATATTGGATAGGACAATGAAATAATCTTTTCTTCCTAACACCATGGAACATACTTCACTATTTCACTCATAACTGACGATACCAAAGATGTTTGGCCCCATTAAATTAAATTGTAAAAGATTGTATAAACTTTAATTTGTCTTGTATAAAAAGAGCATGCATTCTTCTATAATTACATACCTTCTATAACATTTCCCGATTACATAAAAAAAAGATATTGAAGTTTAATCATAATATGATATTGAAACACAAATGATCAAGATAAATAATGTATCGGGACGTGGAAAATAAGTACGATGAATAAGAGTTAAAATTGTAGAAGCTCAGTGGATAATATAGTAATATTTCAGGTTCACCAAACCATCTCTTGCGAACATAGTCTGACTGACCAAACATAAGTTGTTGATTTTTCAAATCTTGTACACAGTAGGTTATCACGAAAAAACACAATAATTATAGCTCATTCGCTTCCCCATTATACAATTGCACATTTACTTAATAAATAAACATTTTCTTGCGTAATAATGAGTTATATGAACTATTTCTGATGCATAAATTATATCCTTTATAATAAATAATAAATAATAATAATAAGTATGCTTTTGAATAATATATGAATAAAGGGGGCAGTATCTCAATTGGCTATTCAGACCCCTGCTGTGGTCTAAATAGTTTGCAGCATCTAGAGTAGATTTGACCGTGTAAACCACTAGTGATCGGTTTTTCTCTGCTCACCGTTAACGTCTGTCTTGAGAACTACATTTCCTTTATGTCTCAAATGTTTCTTTATCTGTGATAAAATAACCCATACAAATTAGAGTTAGTCTCGTTGTTGGGGCTCTGTAGCCACACCAGATAACAATCATATCAGAAAGTCATATTAAAATTTCATTAAAATATCATATATTTGGAGAGCTGTTTGAGTTATGTACCGGGAGACAACTCGCCGTAAATGTTTCCTTCACAGACCTTGTTATGTTCTCCTAGCCTGGCGTACTGACTCGGGGCTGCATTCCTAGTTCGTGACAACGCAGGCCTCGATTCAGAATCAATGGTCACGGTCTCGTAGCGCTGCTCGGGCTCAAGCTCAAAGTACGGGTTCGATTCTCTGTGGACCTCAACCACACTCTCCGGACTGCACTGGTCAGGGAAGGCAAGGACAGGGTCCATGTACACGGGGTCAGCGTTACTTGACGTCATGGACACGCTATCTGATTCCTCTATCGGCCGAGCCATTTCGTAATTACTTCTGTTAACTCTCGGCCTTTTGGAGGCTTGACGCCGAAGTTTCAACACTTTTGACGCTATCCAGCGAACTATATGAAATCGGCGAACGAATGTGTGCTGTCGGGTCGTCGTCTTGTTGTTGACGTTGTCAGCGCTTTGAGACTTCTCTTTACAAAGAGTGTTTGAATATTCATTCGCGTCACTCTCAGGCTTGTCTTTGGCCTGACAGTCTTTTGGTGTATCATAGCAACCGGCGTTGTCATCACACTCTTTGTACTCGAAATCTTTCTCCATATAACTGGCATTGTTTCGTTGCCTTAGCGAATCACGAAAAAGTGAGAACTTCCATCGTGCCCAATCAAGTGCGGAAAGCCTCGTTGGGATGTGACTTTCCGAGGGCAAAGTTTGACAACTGGAATTGCCGTAAACTTCCGATATGACATTCCGGCCGGAATCGTCGGCAATGATGTTTGTGTATGTTTCTGTGGGCGGTTTCCTATAACTCCTGCATGACTGAGTCTTTACAATTTTATTATTTCCCTTGAGTCTAAAAGACAACGATTTAAATCCCCTGAAGCTTTCTTTACTCCTGTGAGAAGAGTTCATCTTTACTGTCATTGACCGAACAGTTTATTTTATTGTTGTTTTACACAAAGAATGAATTACAGTTAATATTGCTTGTACAGAACTTATTCATATTGCCTGAAAATGTGTCCTTTAGTTTCTGCAGATACCCAAGTAGGCATTAAAGTAAACTATAAGCACGAAAGGCATTGTGCGAAAGGTCCTATGGTTGTACAGATATCCAGCTATGTCAGTGGCTTTTGAACATTGCATAGCTTGAACTTCCTGAAATATAGTTAAATATAATTATTTGTACGCTTTTATAACATCTTTTTTTTCTCCTAAAGAAAAGTTGAGAATTCTGTTATTTTAACAGCAAAAAGTAACACTTTAAACTCTCGATATCTATGCTGTGCTTTATGCAGCTAACTCAAAGTTTAATAATAACAAAGGCAACTGTCGAATGTCATCAAACTTAATCTCAACGTACCTAAAAAATTATCTCTTTATAGCCGTCATAAGTAGTCTGTTTACATTTCGATATTCTTTCTCAAGACCTAGTTTTTGTCTCTTAAATCAAAACTTTACAAAGTAATTCACTAATCCCCAATTTTCCCATTAAGAAATGTATATATCTTCATGTATAAACATATATAAACGAAACATAAAAAGCAATTTTTGACTTATTGAATAATAATAAGTAGCAATTATACATAAAACACTTAACCATAATCTTCAAATACAAAAACAAGATTTAATAAAATACTCAGAAAGACACAAAGAAAAACACATACAATTCATTCCATATGCTAGGACAAATTTGTTCAAAAGCTCCTTCTACCCTAGCGCTATTAGAACATGGAATGGATTGCCAGAGCTAGCCAGGAAAACCAGTGACTTGGCAGAATTTAAGTCATTGGTTAATATGCATGACTGAATGCATGACGCGTAGGACGTAATCATCTTCTTTTTTGAAGTAACGTCTGTATTGTATAAGATAAGAAGATAAAATATCTAAAACTACTATACACATATTTAAAATTAGATCTCTTGGAGAAGGTTAAGCATCTGACTTTCGAACCAATGAGTCAAGAGTTTGAATCAAAATGATTAAGTCTTGGACTTTTATGTATCTACCCAACTGTAGTAGGTTGTTTACATGCGTTACAGTGGGAAGCGTGGTCGAGAGGCCAAGTGCGGCTTGAGCTTTGCTTGCTTGGCTACCTAGAAGGGGGCTCGAGGTTCGACACCCGACTCGGGCAGAGTTGTGTTTACCGAGAGCCCAAAGGCAGCACGGTAAACCAACTCCTAGATACTGGTCCACAAATGACATTGGACCAAAGCGCTCTGAGCAAGCTATAAGCATGAAAGTAGCGCTATATAAAAGCTTTAATAATAATAATAATAATGCGTTAGTCGCTGTGCCGTCTTCATTCGAGACTACTCGTTATAGAAGGCCTTAACATTAACGTCGGAATTGTGGGCAGACCAATAGTCGTTGCCACTTCGTACAGACCTGTCAACAATGCCCACAGATTGCATCACAGTTAAGTGTTCGAGTCTTCCATAACGAGTGGTCTCTCTTCATTATACCCTCCATAAGCCTTGAGAGTTTCAATTGTCTGCTCCTGGTACTTCTAAATCGGAAGGAGAAAGTATTTAAATAGCTTTTTAAAAAGTTGATTATAAGGGTAACTTACTTTTTCTTCAATGTGTGCTCAATCATGTACACTATGTTCCAACGGAATAGTCTTCTCCTGTCTCCATGTCAAGCTAAAAACCGAAACTAAGCAGGAAATTTAAAAGCAACGACATATTTTCAGTTCAGTTGAACTTACTGTTTACGAAACTAACTTTTCTGACTCAAAATCACAATGGTTCAAATAAGTTCTTTCGTTCGTACTCTTGAAGTATTCATTTCCTCGTCCTTATAGTTCTAGTGTCGTCGGATGAGGACCTCCGAGTTTATCCCACAAGGAAACAATTTCGAATGTCATTTCAGGGATTCCGAAACGTGCAGGATTATTTACAGCAATGTGTGGTTAACACGAGTTTGACTGATATATATTATTTGAAAGAAGAAGAAGAAGAAGAAGAAGTATTGTCTTGAAGTGCTTTGATTAATGAGGAGTATACAATTTCAAGTGGCAATGCAGCCCAAGCTGTGACCTACATATTTTGTCACATTCAGAGCAGACGTTACTGTTAGATTCTCTTCTTGCCGTCTACGTTCTCGGCAGTGGATTTAAAGTTCGGTCTCAAATGGGTCAACTGCAGCCTTTTGTCAGTGATCTCCAGCTGTCTCTTTCTAAAGCCTGCCTGCATCGATGTGCTCTCTCTCTCTCTCAGTTAGAGCAAGTTGGCGCATTAACCCTTAAAGTGCTGAGCTGTTTTACAACGAGTGCATAAAAAAATGGAATTACAATTATGACGTTTAGAGACTAATCTGCCACACGCGTTTAAAGAGTTAAGACAATAAAAGTAAAGATTCCCTTTCAGACATTGCGATCTAAAGGGCAGGTGATGTTAAGGTCACCAGTTTCATTGTTCAACGGTTAAACTAGCATGGCCATCACAACAACCAACCGTCTTTACTTTCCCAAACTAAATTAAGGTACTCATAACAGTTGGGTGGACACAGGTGCGCCCTAAAATCCCGAAATACAAAATCACAGTTTCCACCAAGATTTCAACCCAGAACACCTGGTGAGAACCACTCAGCCACCGCCCTCCCTTCCCCCAATTGATGTCTTTTCTATAAGGCGTTTAAGAGTAATAACACAGCGAACCGTCGAATGTCGTCAAGCTAAATCTGCCTCTCTCTGAAACCGTCAAAAGTATGTCATGTACTAAACAAATAACTAATTCCTAATCGTGCCATTTGCTATAACACAAAATAGATAATGTCAGGACTGAGTTTCGTCTGGCTTGGTGACTTTTTTTATTTACAGGAGAAAGGGGCGCAATTCTGTGTGTTTATTTCAAGATAGTTTTGTTCGTTTATCTCGCTTTGTGAATTTTTTTTACACAATTAACTCAACTGTTAGGTACAACAGTGGG
This sequence comes from Biomphalaria straminea, assembly GCA_021533235.1. Taxonomy (NCBI): domain Eukaryota; kingdom Metazoa; phylum Mollusca; class Gastropoda; family Planorbidae; genus Biomphalaria; species Biomphalaria straminea. The sequence goes on from JADKLZ010001913.1 coordinate 29,411,291, forward strand.
GACTTTGTTTTCCTGTCCAGGACAGTTGGGCTTTTTTTTTTTCTAGAGTGGAAGGATTTACTTCAATCAGTTTGAGAAACTATTAATATTCTATTGTGATTATATTTTACATTGGATATTTCATTGGCCAGAACTGTGCATGTATAATACATACATAAATTCAATAAACAAGTTATATGTCCATGAATTGGAATTCTGTATCTTCATTATATTTTTATAATTTGTCGTCACGGTTATATTAATAACTAGTGTACATTTGGTGGTCAGAAATACACACACACACACACACACACACATATATCTGAGGCCCAGGAATGCGCCTCGGAGAGGACACTCTGGTGCTGCTGCAAAGTGGCTATATATATATATATATATATCAAGAAGAAACGAACCTTGACTGATGCAACTTAAAGCAAATGTTCTCTCATGTCGTTATTAAATCAAACATGTATACGTTTTCAAATCTGCTACAGGCATAAAAGTTAACTGCACACTAAACTAGAAAAAAAAGCAATCAAGTACTTTGTAACATTGTATGCTGAAAAAAAATCCCTTTACATTTCTTAATTGTTGTATTCTTAGTCATGGGAATGAATCGAGCTATTTATAAACATAATCCTATTGTTAAACGAGTTACTACAATTTGTTTTAAAAAAATCAAAGAAACATTTTTATTTCAAATTCCGATATGATTTAGTTAGTTCTCTTTTTTTTTTTTTTTTTTTTTTTTTTTGCCTTATTGTTCTTAGAGCATTGAACGGTTTCACTGAGTCAGCATAGAAACACAAAGACTGAACTCAAAGTCTCTAATAACACTGACGACATATGGACAAACTCGCGACGTAAACTATATAGCTGACAAATATTGTTGAATGGTTCATATACCTCAAACGAGGAGGAACAACTGATTGAAGAATTTTTACACATCAATGTCGTCTGCTAAATAGGAAAAAAGAGATCAAGAATATCTAAAATGAAATTACCTAAATGTTAAATTACTTTTTAACAAAAATCTCATCCAAAACATAAAGTTTAGCCACTTATGGTCATGGTGTAATAAGCCCACTGGTTCTGTATGTATACAAAGTAAAAATCCTTTTTTTGTTAATTAAAAAAAAAAAAGAGGCAAACAAATTTAACAGTAAAATAATTTTTTAGTAATGCTTAAATCCGAACATCTACCTTTTTATAAAGAGTCTTAAGGGCCTTAAAAAGAGGGTGCTTATTTCCTGTACTAAATGCTGAAAATAAAAAAAAAACTATTTACAGATAAGGAAGAAATGCTGAAGGAGAATTTTTAAAAAATATTCTACTTAAACCCTCTTATTAACAGACTACTGCAAAACCAATAAGTGAGAAAATGGACCCCCCCCCCCCTTTTCTTACGCTAAAGGAAACTCATCTTGCAATTCGAGAGCTCGAAAGTGGAAAAGCACCAGGAGACGACTCCATTCCCTCAAAGGTCTACAAAAAGGTGGAATAGAACTTATTGAAAGAGCTGTTCTTAACAACAGTCAATACAACAAAACATTGAATATTTTACGATTGTCTATCTATACAAGCGCAAAAGATAACTGCCAAATCTGCAACGAATAACTCTACTCTCTACTTCTGTGTAAATCCTTGTACATATCCTACTAAATCGGCTTTTGCATCATTTAAAATATAAACTACTAGCAGAAAGCCAATGCGGCTTCAGAAAGAAGCGTGGAACCATTGACATGATCGCTTGCAGTAAGGCAATAGGTCATGTCTGCATAATGGAAGACTCCCGCATCTCTATACGACTCCTATATGATTAAATGAAAGAAAGGGTAGAAATCACAAAGTAGACAAAGAAAACGCTTCAGGGACACCTTAAAAAGCACATGATAGGGCGCTATGGCGTCGCGATGCTAAAATGCAGCGGACAAGAGAATAACGTCAATAACGAAAATTAACTATGACACAAACTGGTATATACAAGCTCCAGGTGGAATAACCTGCCTTTACAAGCTGTCACAAGGCCTTTCCTATCGACAAGGTGTCATATGTCACAATGTACTGATGAAGTGGATGACGAGCGAGTCTAACTTTATCTTTGAGATGCAATAACAAAGTTGTTGTACGATAGGAGAGTATACTTGTGTTGCCGGGGAGTCTAACTTGAACTAGATACAATTATGAACACAGACGATCTAGGAATTAAATTGAATAACTTCCTCATAGAAATAAAACACTAGAAACTTTTTTTCAAATACAACTTAAGTACAGCTTATGTACAAGGTGCATATAAAAAATGAAAATATAATACTAAGGCTCTTTCTTCAATACTATTATA
>JADKLZ010001913.1:29426847-29441895 GCA_021533235.1 Biomphalaria straminea
TATGTATGTATGTATAGGCCTAAATATATATATTTTTTTAGCTACTACACGACCTATGCAACAACAAGATATGGTAATTGCTACACATTGCCATACAATGAACTCAGCGAGGTAGATCCAGGTAAGTTTGGAATGCGATGTAAACCAAAGAGAACTTATAGCTAAAATAATATATAATAATAATGCTTGTCTTTGAGTCCAAAGATGAAAGAGGAATACAGTATTTCCCGTGGCTGTGCAGCCCCTGCTGTGACCTACATATTTTGCCACATCCAGGGCAAGCAAAACCATTGTCCGCAGGTGTTCGATTTAGATTTTCTTTTCGTCGTCTGCGTTTGTCTCGGCAGTGGATTTTCTTTTGGTTTCAGTGTATCCCGCGGCCTTCGTGAGTGCCCTCCATCTGTCTCGTTCCGTCGCCGCATGCAGTCAGGGGCTTTCTTCTATGTCAGCCAAGGAAAGATGACGCCTAAGCTGGTCTTTGAAGCGTTTCCGCGGAGCGCATCTGTTACGTCGACCACCTTTTAGCTCACCAAAAAAAGACTGCCTTTGGCATACGTTCGTCTCCCATACGGGATACATGCCCTGCCCAGCGTAGCTGACGGTCCCTCTATACTGTCCATACCGGTGTTCGCAAGGACATCGTTGTTTGTAGTGCGGTCCTGCCATCGTATGTCCATGATGGAGCGCAATCATCTTTGGTGAAAGCGCTCAAGAAGTCTTACCTGTTTTTTATATAATGTCCATGTCTCAGAGTCATATAGAAGGGTTTAGAGAACCACCGCCTAGTAGACATTAATTTTTGTAGGTAAGCGGAGCGCTTTGTTCTTCCAATCTCTCTCCTGAAGACGTCCAAAAGCGCTACTTGCCCTGGCAAGACGGTTATCAACTTCCCTTGAAAGTGAGGCGTCATTTGACACTATGCTACCTAGATATGTGGTCTACCACGTTAAGGGGCTGTCAATTTACTGTGATTCTTGGGGCTGAGTATGAGAATAATATATACTGATCCATAAAATTGCAGACTTACTTAGACTTAGGTCCTCCCGCGCCGTTTCGCGCATTGGGCGGCAAGCTCTCTCCATAAAGATCTGTCATTGGCTATGTCTGAAGCTTCCTCCCACCTGGTGTCCACTGTTCTGAGGTCCTCTATATAAAATTGTGGCGCCAAGTCATACGAGGACGTCCCTGTTTGCGCTTTCCTCGTATTGGCCTCCATGTCATCGCAATTCTTGGTATGCGTAGTTAATTTTGTCGTAAAACATGTCCCGCAAACCTCATGCGACGCTCTGTCACAACCTTACTAATTGTTTGAATCCCAATTCGGCATAGGATTTCCTTGTTTGAGACCCGATCTGTGTAACTAACTCGCAAAATCCGTCTCAGTTATTTTGTTGAGCCACATTTAGTTTTTTCTCAATTTTGACATATGACTTCCATGCCTCACATTCATATGTTGCAGTTGGAATGACGATTGTGTTGAGATGTGTATTTACGTGCTGAGTCCAATGGCTTGGCTTGTCCTAATAGGCTGCAGCCTTTTAAAAATGCTCCTTGCTTTCCTATCCGGCACGCTACATCATGGTAGGCATCCTCTTCATTTGTTATGATGCTGTAAAGGTACGTGAAATTGTCCAGCTCTTCAAGCTTTGACTCGCCAAGCTCCCTTTACCTTATATCCCACTCGCAAAATTTTAGTCTAATCCAAGTTTATGTGGAGGCCAATTTAGGGTACCTATCTATCTAGGATCTCCGTCATTTCTTGAATGCATTAATTTGTAGCTCCTACGTCATCGGCAAAGCCCAAGTCCATCATTTGGTTTTGTTCACGCCATGGTGTACCAAAGGCAGTCTGGTTCATTACTCTACCACATTATGTAGTCTATGGCTAGGAAGAAAGGGAAGGGAGATAAGATGCACTCCTGTCTCGAAGCTTAAAAGCTCGTGTGTTCCTTCTTCTGTTTTAATGCGGCAACTAGACTGACTGTATAGGTGTCGTAGGATCTGGACGAATTTCTTTCGGATGCTTTTTTCTCTAACTATTTTTCATAATGATTCTTGTTGGACACTATCAAACGCTTTCTAAAGTCTACGAAACTGATCATAAGCCGTTGTTGATACTCAAGACTTTATTGTATGATATTTCGTAAAACGAAGATCTACTCTGTACATGATCTGCAGACATAGATCTAGTAGTAAAAACAAATCTCTTCCTGCATCAAGAACAAGAAAGTTTTATTGTTTCTCGACTCTGAAATAAAAGCTTCGAAACTTTTGCCAAAGAAATCGGCTCTCTCTGTGGCATTTTACGTCTCGTGAGACGATCTTTTCCCTTTGCAACTTCTTGTGTGGCCAATCCTTGATACACAGCTGCGGTTGCAGGTTGGGCATATAAAATCACCAGGCGGAGCTACATTTTCAGCCTTCTTTCTGCTTCTGTTGTGTATGGCCAAAGAAATCGGTTACCTGAATTATAATCAACACACCGGGGACAATCCTCATTACAATCAAAATTTTATATTGTACTATTTTTTTCCCCTACATTTCTTACAAAATAAGTTAAAGGACAGAAGACACCACAAGACCTACAGCTGTATATGTACTTGGAACCAGACGAATATATTCCTATATTAACACAAAGTAAAGGAGTTCAGATAGAAATACATGAGAATGGAGCATTACCCGATCCTGAAAACAAAGGAATAGCTCTCTTACCTGGGACTCAGTCTAACATTGCCTTAAGACTGGTAAGTTTTTAATAGATAGGCAGACAGACAGACAGTCCGATAGATAGATAGATAGATAGATAGATAGATAGATAGATAGATAGATAGATAGATAGATAGATAGATACATAGATGTTTGAATTATTTATAGAATTGTTGTATAAAATAGATTTGGTGATTATGTAATTTACAGACCAAATCCATTCACATGAAGAGCCCTTATGGCGACTGTATGGACATGAGTGACATAAATACCACAAACTTTTATAAATTGAATTATAGCTATGGAATTAAGGTCAGTATATTAACGTTATTCTATTAAACAACCTTTTTATTTTGTGTACGTCATTTCTCGTACTAATCATACTCGGGTCAAATTAAAACAATGCACTATTATTCGTTGTCCCTAAAAAAATCTCGAATCAAACGATAAATTGACCAATTATTTTGCAAAACAATTAATTAATCAAATCAACGTATATATAGAAAAGGGAAGCTAAACATTGCATTATTAAGCATTGATTTTGCAGTTCTTCCCTTTTTATTAGCACTGGTTTTTTTTCTTTAAAAGATTTTTATTTTTATATATCTTTTCTTTTGTGTGTTCATATAAAGGTCAGGTATTTTATGCAGTTTCATAGCTCATATGGGTGACTAAAATCTGTGGCATTTTACATCATGAGAGACGATATTTTCCCCCGGCAAGCTCTTGTGTGACTAAAGAGGCCGATCCTTGATACACAGCAGCGATCGCAGGTTAGGCTTATGTTGTCACCAGGCGCCGTTGCATTTTCACCCTTCTTTCTAGTTCTGTTTTATATGGCATCTGCAATCCACGACCCTTCCTTTATGCTCTCTCTCCATGTGGATCTATTCAGTGCCACCTCTTCCCAGTTGCTTGTGTTGATCTTAAAGAGCTTCATGTCCCGTTTGCATACATCAGAATAACGTAAGAGTGGGCGACCAGCGGCTCTTCTATTAGATCGCCATACAAAATATCCTGTGGAAGTCGACCTACTGGCATTCTACGAACGTGGCCAAGCCAGCCAAGGCGTCTGCTGCTGATAACAGAGCGGATGTCCTGGCAACCTGCTCTTCGTAACCAATATGGAAGTGCTACGAAGAGCAGGGTGACAAAAATATTATATTTGTAATATACCATGTAATATAAATGGAGTCCAATAAGAGGAAAGCACAAACAGGCACTTCCTCATAAAATCTAGCACAACACTTTCATGGAGGACCTCAGAACGGTGGACACCAGAGACTTAAAACATGGACAGTGACAGATCTCTGTGGAAACAGCCTGCGGCCCAATGCGCCGAATGGCTTGGAAGGATCTAAAGTCTAAGTAAGTAGTATACCAACCTGAGCACCAAGGACAGAGTGATGAATCTCGGGCTCAAATCTTCTGAGGACTGAAATTTTGAATGTTGAGATTTTAGCCCACCTAATTCTAATAGGGGAAGGCCAATGTGGTTGTCGCCGTGTAAGAGTTTGTGTCTTTTGAACCATGATAGAGACCCCGAGAGAGGACACACACAAAATACACAAGTCCTAGGCTGTTCAAAGACACGCTTACGGGTATAAGTAGCACAGAGTTTTTTGTCTTTTTTTTTTACATTTTTATTGCTAAATTATGTAAGTTCTGTCATACATATTGAGTACTACATTTAAAAAAAATGTCATCTTTTTTTTTTTGGAAGAGAAAATCTATTTACTATGCAAATAATTTGGACGTAATTTATAACTACAATAAAAAAAAAGTATTTTCATATTATCTCGTGAACTGCGTCCAAATTACAATGGAACACAAAACTAAGGGATTTTTTTAAGGAAATGTTTTTTTCTTGAGGCTTTGAAAAGGAGATTAACCCTTTAAAAACAATTAGATCACTTCATTAGACATTAGTTAGGTCAGGTTAACATCTAACGTCACATTCACTTTCACCTATCCCTTGGTCTGCTGGACCTTTGGGGCACCACACAGGATCTGTCAACTTTCTTTCTTCATTCTTCTCTGTCATTTGCCTTTGATAGAATTTCATTATGATATTCTTTCTGAAAATATTGAAACCTGCCTTTTTTTCCTGCCTGGGTAGACCACTTAGGGGGAGGGCGACTTTGAGTTTGTTTTTCCACACAAACTTTCTTTGTAAACGTTTTTTTTTTTTTGTATTTAATTTTCTAACAATGATTAAGGCAGGTAGGGTTTGAATGTACCTGAAGTGTAGACTGTTTACTTTCCAAGCTGTTAAATCCTGTATGGGACTTAAATACGCCACCGATTACTAGTCTCATATAATCGCTGCTCTGCTGGAATCACGTGTGGCTTCTGGCAGGTTGTAGATTATCGGTAATATAAACTTGTAAGCACATCGTGTAATATTCAAAACTGTCCTGCAATATCTAAGGCTTCTTTGCTTTTAATGATAGCATCAATTGATTAACATCGGCAATAAAATCTCCATTCTGACAGTGGCAACTCAGGACTGACATCTATACTTCTGAAAACCAACACTGATAATGTCCATGACAAAACAGCAATGAGACACCAATCTCTGGCATCAACGCTATCAAGGGTAACATCAGTACTGACAGATGTAAACACTGAAACTGTATAGGAAATATAAATAATAAATGTAATCTAAAACTAGAAACATGAACTTTGAAAATATACCAATATAATAAAATTTAAGAAGAGTCAAAAAGTCCTACAAAAGAATAGGTCCAATGCAATAAGACCAAGATAAGACTAAACCTATAAACATACATCCGGATCCAAAGGCAGAGGTTAAAATAAGTAGAATGCTACAAATGGTAATTAAAACTAAGAGATGTCAACTGACGTCAAGAGAAAGTGGGGACAAGAAAAGAGTACTCATTTATGGCATTAAAAGCTATAAAAAAAGAAGCGGTTTTATTATTCTGTGTACTATTTTATAACACAAATAATAATATAAAATAATTTCCTAAAATTAGCTGCGACAACAATCATATTTTTTAAATTTTGTTTGACCCAAAGAGGCCGCCCACGAGCTTAAAAAGTCCTATACTTTTTCTTTATTTTATTTTTTTAGCTTTGCGAGAAACTCATTTTAGCAGATATCGTTCAAGAAAAATGTGGCTGTTTGTCAATGTTGTTCGATCTGCTGGTGGATGTCAATGGAAATAAAGAGATTCACAGTTGTAAAGAAAATAAAACAGGTAAACTCTTGAATCTTAGTTGAAAAACGAATTTGATTATTTATTGATTTTAACTCTTTTAGCCTTTTCATCCTGATTGTTTTGTTGTTGTTTTTTTCGTTTCCTAGTTTTATATCTCGAAAACAAAAAGAGTTACTCCCAATTTCATAGACATTTATAGTATAATTATATATTATATATATTATAATTATACCTAGATGGGACATGGAGACTTTTTAAAACTACAAAAATATGTTGTGAAAATTTTTTAGAAAGTTGGATCAAGGCGTTGTTTTGTAAAGTAGTTATAAGAAATTGAGTATTTTTTTGTTTTTTTTCAACCCTAACCTATGTAAACATATAATTTAATTTTTAGATCAAGATCAAGTAATTGAATCAAAAAATAAGAGTGCTCTCGTCTCATAATTATTTTGCAATTTTTAGATCTAGAAAGATTTAGGTAATCAATCTATTTAAATGTATGATTTAAATCACAATGAATTATTTCGATCTAGGATTTTTTAAACATAATCGCAATCGAAACAAAAAGGAAATGGCTTTGTTTCATATATTAGCGTGAATATCTGAGAAATGATTTTCCATTATTTCTAAACTTTGAAAACTAAAGACAGAAAAGATTGATTGGGGCGACTTCCCCTAGAGCCTGAAAAAAGAGTTTACGTATATAAAAATAATTATATAGATTATTATAGATTGATCTGTGAATCGATCAGTAGCGGTTAGTATTTTTTTCCGGTTTCCAGTCTAGATGTAATATGTAAGTCTATGGCCAATTTATTTTCACTATATTTTATCTCGTAATGAATTTAGAAAAAAAAGACTTTTCAATTTTCTGATAGCAAATCATTTTGTTTCTGAAGTTAGTCATGAAAATAAATTATTTTTCAAACATTACATAGACGGTGCAAGGCACACCGATTCGTTAATAATACTGTATTTTGCGTACTGAGGGACCCAGGGAATAGGCGTAGTGATGGTGGGCAAAGGGGATCCCATGCCTCGGGCGCAACATTCGGGGGGGGGGGGCGCGCCACACGCAGAGAGGAAATATCTTAGTTAGGTAGCACATTCTCAAGCTCTTTGTATTTTTAAGCACTTCCGCGGTGTCAAGTACTTGAAAAAACAATCAAATCCAACTGGAGATAAAACTGTACTCAGTACTGGAACAGATAGCACCTGCAGAAGGGCCAACAATCGAAAAACGAATGTAATCCACTCTGGTGTTGAACAACAAAGTACGTTTAATACCACAAAAGGAACCGTCGAATGTTCTTTCTTATATCCATCTATAGAATCCTTATGTTTACTTTGATAGGAAAAGCGTCTTGTTTTCCTCAAATCCTAGAGCGTTCTTACTTTTTAAAGTTATATCACGTCATCGTCACTAAGTAAAAACTTTCCCCCTATTCCCGAAACAAATAACCAATTCCTAATCATAATATTATTATGAAATACTTTTATTTATAAACCTACATTTCTATGGGATGTTTGTGGAAAATGGGGAGCGGGGCGCCTCTAAAGTTTGTTTCCCCGGGCTCACCTTTTTCTCACTACGCATCTGGGTCCAGGGTTCGAATCTTATTGAAGACTAAGATAATTTAATTTTGTTAATTTTAGCTTGGGGAAAAGTAAATAGTTTGGTCATTGTGCATGCCACATAACACACACGTTCACCGCCATAGAAACGGATGACCATTACATCATCTGCCCTATAGATCCAAGTGTTTGAAAAGGGCGATCTCTTAGTTAAAAATCCCAGCCTTCATTAGGATTCGAACCCGGGAATCGGTTCGGAAGCCAAGTGCTTTACCGCACAACCACAATGGAACTTCTAAATAAAACAATCTTGAAATTGTTTACTTTACAATTATCTTTTTTAGCGGCCCCCGTAAGGGGGAAAAGCCGCTATTAGGTTTGTGCAAAATGTCCGTCTGTCCGTCTGTCACACTCAGGGCGCCGAAACTAGAAGAGATACGAAAAATATTTTTTCACCATTAAATGCGGCTTGAAAAGTTTAGGTGCAATGGCTACTTTTAGTTTTCTAAACGCAAACCTTTTAATTTATAAAATTAATTATGCAAGCGATTTTTTAATAACAAAACACCAATTCTAGAACAATTACGTAAATGTAAAGGAGGAAATGTTACTATAAGAACTACTCTAGATACCTAGATGTCACGCACATTTTTTAAAATGAACTTTTAGCAACGTCTTTCGTGTACTAGCGTGAAGCCCGAAAATGACATGATTCTAAACTAATTTCTTAAATTTGTAAAAAAATAAGATTTTTAAAAATAAAATTGTATAATGCCCCCATTAAAATGAAACTAACATATTTTTGTGCGTTTTGTCTGTTGGTTGGTCTGTCCGTCACGGTTGGAAAAAAACACTAAAGGCTTTTGAAAATATGATTTAACCTTTACTGTTCTTTCAGAAATATTGCAATAGTTTAAGGATGGGAGCATACAGGAATCGAGCCAGGGACTTAGAAGGAACATCCGAAACATCTTGCGAATAGGCGGATCTGACAGGGATCCGACTCCGACGGGGGCCGCCTCTGAGTTTGTGTATCACACAAACTCTCTTTGTAATCTTGTTTTTTGATGAAATATATGAATCGCTATATTATGTTTTTGGAAAAGTATTTGTTAATAAGCTTTGATATTTTAGCTTTTAAAGAGTGTAATTCTCTCAGATAAATTACTTCTTCAACAGAGCATGATTGCCAATGGAATGTTTTGAACAATGACAGGCTTCGAGTGGATTGTAAAATACCGTGCAGGTTTGTTTACAGTTATTTTTCTTTGGCTTATTATTAGCAAGTGTGGGAGACCGCCAACGGATATACTAAAGCAGAAAGGTAGAAATAGTCATTCAAAATGCATGCGAATTATTTAAGAGGAAAGTTCATTAATTTTATTGATATATTAGTTGATATATTAGTTCAGCTATTATACACTAACATTTTGGAATGATTTTTTTTAATAAGGTAAATCTTTCTACATTTCAGTGAAAGCTCGTACTCATACAGTGTGAGTTCTTCAGAATGGCCTGATGATGCCCTTGCGGTAATGTTTTCAACCATAATCTAAGAGTTAAACCATGTAATACACCTTTGTTTTGCCGCCTTCAGTATTAGAAAGACAATGGGCTTATAAGATAAGAGCCAATGTTGTGGACCACATATTATTTGTCAAATGTATATGTAGTTTTTTATTTGGAAGAAAAGTTTAAACTGCAATATACATAAGTATGTTTAAAAAACAAAAAAAAAGGCCTTCATCAGCTAATGTACATCTTTTTGTTTTTTTATCTAATGAAGGCCTCATGGCCCTAACGTTATTTGTTTTACTTGGTCCGGCATTATCACATATTTGCACGTTTTAAAATATGAATACGGATTATAGGCTCGTGATTTCCGCACTGTTGACGTCAACCTACTTGGATGTAGTACCTGGTCTGAGATTGTTTCCCTTCTTTTAGATAGTTGTCTGAATTGGGAGTTGCAAAGGAAAGGACCATTAGCAGCTTTTTGTTGTATCGACCGGTGGTTTTGAGGACCTGTCTCTACTTCTTCCAATCATTTGAGTTTTGAGAGGGACAATAGATTTGACATACTACTTCCTGAATACCGTTCTTTCGCGGAAAAAATAAATAAAAATGCGTGTATTCAACGAAGAGGTACTTTTTCTTGAGTAGAGATTTAGCCATGCTTTTTGTGGTTTGCCAAGTTTTCCAACCCCCCTCCAGACGGAGTCACTGGATTGATTGATAGAAAAGGATTGTTTCGTACATTTGTGTGTCATTACGTGTGGAATCTATGGCAGTGAGCGACTTTAATTATTACACTTGGAATTGATGTCAATATGACAGCCTGCTAAAGTTTATTAAATTCGAGAGGGGTGGGAGTCTGCCCTGCCTGTATGACCAGATTTCCCTTGAGTGGGGAGTAGATTAACGAAGCGTTCTAAATATCCCCTGTGCCAATGGTAGACAGGCTAGATAGAACGTAGCTAAAGGACACAACTAGTTCGCCTATCAGAAACCGCGAAGGCCACGTCAATCAGCCTAGCTTTTCACTATTGGAAAAACACGCGAATCAATCAGGTTCCATAAAAATTTAGTTAAGCCTTGAGTTGAGGTGTCAGCAGCCAGTGCTATACGCTGTTTGGAGAGCCCCTGTCTGGACATTGATCAAAATTTTGACTCACTGCTTGCCCTTTCAGTAACTGCGACGAAATTGTCTTCTTGGCCACTTCTAAAAAAGAGCAAGACGTTCACGTGGCCGTCACGATGAGGTGAACCTGGAATGCCAGGCAAGGATAAACGCGACGGTTTTAGAGTGTCAACTTCATCCCCTAAATAGATTTGTGAATGCCAGTCAAGAATAAAGTAGACAGTTTTATAGTGTAAACTTTATCCCCTAAATAGATTTGTGAATGCCAGTCAAGAATAAACTAGACAGTTTTATAGTGTAAACTTCATCCCCTAAATAGATTTGTGAATGCCAGTCAAGAATAAACTAGACAGTTTTATAGTGTCAACTTCATCCCTTAAATAGATTTGTGAATGCCAGTTAAGAATAAACGAGACAGTTTTATAGTGTCAACTTCATCCCCTAAAAAGAATTGTGTCAGGTTATAATGAACTAGAGGGTTTTATTGTGTCATCTTCATCACTTAAAAAGATTTGAGAGTGTCAGGTTATAATGAACTAGAAGGTTTTATAGTGTCAACGTCATCCCTTAAAAAGATTTGGTCCTCTTATTTTATCCTCTCGGTGTTATGGCTCGTTCGACGGATCAACTTTTATCAATAATATTGTTACATTGTTAAGACTGGAAATTTAAATAGATCTATACTATTTATTATGTTAATTTATTTAGGTACTTATTAGCTGTTTAGATTGTACTTGCATTATACATTTTAATTATTGTTTGTTTTAAATATACCTTCTTTGTCCTTATGAAACAGACAATATTTGTGAATTTTCTGTGTAACAAAAATTCAATATCTTCTCAAAGATGTGAAGAGTTGCAAAATCAAAGTGGGCAAGAACTAAGGTACAGCTTTTAGAACTTTTTCCTATGTCCATAAAATATTATTTCTGATGCGCCATTTGATAATGAGCTGATCATGTGGTAATGTTGTACAACTGCTGCCCCTAACTTTTTATTAATTTGTACATGATAATAATCATAATAGCAAATTAATTATTAATTCATAAAAATTTGTTGTTGTTTTTTTCACTTTAATTATATGAAAAATCTTTCACTTTTTAGTCTCGCCATGGTGTGTCAAGGTTTACATGTTAGTGAACTTAGAATGAACCAAAAACTCAAATTTTTTATTGTCTCAAGCGACCCCTAATAAATTGTTAATCGACCCTCAAGGGGGTCACGACCAACAGGCTGAGATCCCCTGTTCTATTGCTTTCTTGAAGCGGCAATGGATCATCTTATACAAATGAGAAATTAATTAATTACTTAATTAATCTCATACAAATGAGATGATTGCCTGCTCATTAGCAATGGTTGGATCGATGTCGCCCAAACAGCAGTTCCCTTCTCTCTACGCCGCTGAACTATCCAAAAGAGCAGCATGTGATTGGTCAGCAGCGTCACATTCTCTGCGAGGATGCACTGCGTGCATCGAATGTCATCTCTAGATTTTTTCTCTCAGGGCTGACTTCTGAAGCCTTTCCTATGTTTGGCTTTAGCTGCAAGGTAGCAGAAATTTAATTTAAGAATTTTTATTTTCCTTCTCCTAGACGGGTAGCGAACCATGGCTAACAAACCACTTCTGCCCGAAGCTTACAGGCTTAGGCGCCTTTTGCCACTTCCAGCGCAGACATAACCGCTGTCTTCCGTTGTTTGGTTGTGGTTCTTTGTCCGAGGGATACGTCTGTTCTCTGCAGTTTATTTTCTTTTTGGTCTGAAGCGCGTTCAAATGCGCTATTCGCCTTGTCACGGTTATTTACTTGTATCGTTGTCCTGCATTGTGCGGACGTTTCAGCAGGCGACCATAATAAGAGAGATCATTTGTTCGACTCGATACCTCATAGACATGTCGTTCCATTCAGCTTGCTTTTAAAGTGGTACTCTCGCAATGTATTATTATTATTATTATAGCTTTTATATAGCGCTACTTTCATGCTTATAGCATGCTCAGAGCGCTTTGGTCCAATCTCATTTGTGGACCAGTGGGGGGGAGGGGGTATCTAGAAGTTGGTTTCCCGTGCTGCCTTTGGGCGCTCAGTAAACACAACTCTGCCCGAGTCGGGTGTCGAACCTCGAGCCCCCTTCTAGGTAGCCAAGCAAGCCAAGCTCAAGCCGCACTTAGCCTCTCGACCACGCTTCCCACTATTATTAGTATGGGAATCACTATTTACACCATTTTATTTCTCGGCAATTGTTTTCTCAGTTCTTATTTCCATTTTAAAACTTCTGTAAAAAAAAAAAAAACAACAGACGTTACTTCAAAAAAAAAACATGATTACGTCCTACGGGTGTTCCTAGGTCAATGTAGTCCTAAATGTTTTCGTTTTCCTTATTTGTTTTCAGGGAGAACTTTTTAAGTGTTAGACTTTTTTTCGACACTCCATATGTTGATGTTTACACAGATATACCGGATGTTACTGTAAGATTTTCTTTGTTATTATAGCTTTCGGTACTTATTATGTATAACTTAATAATTAATTAAAAATTTTACTACTCGCCCCGTAATGTCCTCATTTTACCACCCGAAAAAAAATCCTTGTTGTTTAAGCCTACTCAAAGTATGGAAAACTCTAATTCGGTGATATAGAACTAAGATTTTGTTATAATTAATTATATACGTAATTATTTCTAGCTGTACAGCTAATGATTTCTACATTAAGACGGTGCGCAAAATATTCCTGAACGTCGCTTTATTTATTCAAATCTTTTTTTTTTAATTTATGCGGGAATTCCCAGCGACGTGTATTCAAAATAAAAAGACATAACCAAATATAATTGTAAAGATTATATTTCGAAAAAATTAAAACGGTTTAAACCTTAGTTTTCACCATTAAGCAAATAAGCGAGTTTTTTTTTTCCTAAAGATGTACATGAACTGTAAAGTTTCTATATAAGTAGTAAGAGCAGTATTAGAAATCCCTGTTCTCCCTCTTTCATCTAGCTTAGCTATTCAGCTTATACCACCACTTCAGTCAAGTACTATTTTTTGAAAAGTGAACTAATTCAGCTTGTCTTTTGAAAACAATATGTTTTTTATAAAGCTTATATCAACTCACTCTGTCTGTCTGTCTGCCTGGTCAAAAGTTCGTACACTTTATTTCTCAGACACCAATCTCGAATCAATCTGAAATTTCACTAAATTATTTCTTTCACCTGACAACACAAGAATCAATTAAAAAAAAATTATCAATAAATTAATTAGCTCTTGGTAATAAATTATTTTGTTTGGTATCTCGAGCAAGGGAAAGAAATAGTACCTGACTGAAGTGGTAGTTTGAGCTGAATTAGTCCACTTTCCAAGAGAAAGAATAAGTCTTGACTGTAGTGGTGTTATAAGCTGAGTTAGTCCCCTTGTATAGATTGTTTTATGATACATATTACAAATTTAATTACATGGTATATACCAACTAATTGATACTAATGTATTAATACTTTTTGTAGCTAACAGATTTTTTGTGTAACATCGGAGGATGTGTTGGCCTGTGGATTGGGTTGTCAATTATAAGTGTGTTTGAGGTTTTTCAATTGATAGTTGACATCATCCAGACTCTATGCAGGAGTACAATAATTCAAGATTGAACTTTCTATATCAACGACTCCAGTTGAAATATCAGCAAATTTCTTTATTTTAGTTTACTTTTATGGTGTCTTTTGTACTTTAAGCATAACTTGTGCACAATGTTATGAAATAGCATGTTGTGTGTTTATTTAGATTTGTTAAAATAAAAATAATCATTTAAATATAAATTAGAAGACATTTTCATTCTCATTGTTTGTTTGTTTTTGGCGAATTTACGCCCTTCAATTGCTAATTTATCAAAACCGTTTCTTATTGAGCACCTGATAACTGTTTTTTTTTTATTCTAATCCTTTTAGGTTCTATTTGTCGCATGAATAAAAATTGCCTTTAGTAAACGAATCCATTAATGTTAGCTATTTTAATTCGCTTATATTTTCTTGACGAAAAAAAACTTATTTGGGGTCGTAAGTTACCCTAAATTATATATTTTATGGATTTCGCAGATCTATTTTTAAATTGGAAGCACGACATAAACCTTTAAATGTCAATGTAACGACTAGAAAAAAATATGTACAAAAGAATTAGAATCAAAAGGATCTAATTTCAGAATAAGTACATTATCTGTCTTGCATTTTACCCCAGTTGTTTGTAATCTTTTAAAGCTCTGCACTTTGTGTCAGAATTTACGTCTGACATAAATTCTACATAGGCAGCAATACAGCATATTTTTGCAGAATTTGTCAAATAGTAGATGCGCTTTCATTGGAGAATAACCTGTCCAGAAGGGAGAGAAGCATTGTTGTGATTTTTTTTTTGTCATGTAACATAGGCCTACTTAAATATTGTTTGTAGTTATAACTCTATATTATACGAAGGAGATCTCTGAATTCAAACCTCTGATACCTTGCAGCTATACCCAATCATGGGAAAGGCTTCGGGAGTCAACCCTGAGAACAAATCACGAGGTGGCGACCCTAAGGCAGTCTTAAGCACCCAGTGCTACACCATGGAAGAACCTGCAACGCCGCTGACACCAAACTGTATCGGTAATTGACGTTCCTATGGATACATCAGCTGCGTGGAGAGGGGAGAATATCCGATACATTTTGGGATTGGTCTACAGCACAATCTGCCTAAGGGTCACCAGCTCCTGATCTTTCCTCAGGATTGTCTCCCGAAGCCTTTCCCATGTCTGGATATAACCGCAAGGCAGCTATTTGCATTCTTTTTATGTCTTTAGTATAATACACTACGTTTCTTTATTATCAAGTATATAAGATTGTGTTTTTATTGATCCACTTACACTCCAAAACATCTAAAATGTTTTTTATATATTTATATTTTCTGATTATTTGATGATATCACGTATATATATATAT
>JADKLZ010001913.1:29446961-29458297 GCA_021533235.1 Biomphalaria straminea
AGATATGAAATAAAACTTTTCATATTTAAAATATCCTGCAGAAAGAGATATGAAACGTTTCCATATTTAAAATATCCTGCAGAAAGAGATATGAAATAAAACTCACCTTAACAACGGGTCAATCAATTTTAATTAATAATAGGTCCAAGACAATAAGGCTAATGTTATCAAATAGCTTAAAATCCAATAATCCTTTCCGGGCCAAAAACACGACTATTTTAAATAAGCTAAAATGGCCAAAAGACACTATCAACAATTCACATAGCGTCATAAAAATTATGTCATAGCGCCAAAAAGAATGGGCGTTTTTGTGCTACAATTTAAAAATTACAAAATAAACAACAAGAAAAAATATAAAAAAAACAGGTTTTATATGTGCTAGAACTCCACATTTAAATCCATACCTCTCAATTCTGTACGTTTTATTACCCTCTTCATTATTAAACAAAATTAATCAATTACCACTCTGTGGCATTTTACGTCTCGATGGACTATCTTTTCCTTTGCAAATTCTTGTGTGACTGGTAAAAACTTTCAAGATGTTTTTTTTTTTCATTTCTAATTCTCGGATTAAGTTAAAACTCTGCAAAATTATTCATTAAATCTGACAAAACATGAATCAATAAAAAAAATAATACAAAATAATTAGTTATCTTATCTTATCTTATACAATACAGACGTTACTTCAAAAAAGAAGATGATTACGTCCTACGCGTCATGCAGTTAATAAATTGTTGGCGATGAACTATTTTGTAGCGTTTCGAAATAAGGGGAGTAAATGCTACTTAAAGAGAGATGTGGGTACAAATATAGATTTAGTCCCAATTATTACCTTATTAACACGTCTTTCTACAACTGCCCATACTTTGATCAAGCTGAAATTTTGCATAATTATTCATAATCGATAACAATAAAGGAATCAATCAGAAAATAAAACAATTAGTTAATCATTTGGTACTGATTCATTAATTTTATTAATAGTAAAATGGGAGACAAGCCCGTCTTTTTCAGATTAAATGTAAATAATTAGTGGTTACTTCTCTTAGATAAGCTTTGTTTTTAACAAGTATTCTTCTTGCTTTTACTTATTTACTGTTGTTACTGCCTATTACAGAGAGGAAGCTCGTCTGCCTGGTGTGTCTGGGGTATCTAGGAGGGGTAGTCCCTCTAGTGGACAGGCAGTCGTACCCTCTTTTGAGGGTAGCTAGGCTCACTCTTGGTTCCAACTCGGTACCCAACTCTCTCCTGTGGCTCCTTGAAGCTGTAGCATGTGCAGCGGCCACACCCCGGAAACGGCTTTGACTGGCCGGCTAAACCAGGTTGAGGGTATCTGACGAGTCCATGGAACTCAGTACACTGAGGTTTTGTCAAACCAAGCATTTGAAGTCTGGACTTGGCGGCCTGTGCGTAACGTCATAAAACTGGACAAATGGGACAGTTCAAAATATAATGTACTTGTCCCGGACCATGTAGTTTTCAAGTTTTCAATTCTATAAATGGCAGTGTGCCTGACAGTTTAAAACAATGTATAGTAGAAACAATGTATCAGTTTTCTTATGACAGTGCACAAGAAAATCTTTTCATTATTGTTATAGTCTTATTTATCTAATGAATGACTTTAAAATGACATGATTCTATTTCAGTGTCACGTACTCTGTGTCAAGGATGTAAGGCAAAGAAAACAAGAACGAACGAAATGTACGCATATGACTATTAAATAAATTAACGAGATATTAGTCATTAATTATGTATCTCCTCAATGGCAAGTGTTTTTGTAATAGTAGTGTGCGTGAATACAATCAATACACTTCAAAAAAACTCGCCTTCCTTGAATACCAGGGTTTCTCAACCATGTTTTTCTTAAGTGTAGGCCTAACCTTTCAATCAGCTGATTATTATTAATTAATTAATTATTTTGTTTGATATTGAATAAGGAGGATAAGTTCTACAAATATGCTATAAAGTTGTAAGTGTGTAGTTCTTTCCCTTAGATATGCTCTTTTACTCTTGTTATGCTTTAGAAAAGGATTTTGTAATATTTTGTTTGTTTAACTATTTTATTTGTTCAAGTAGTCCTATTATGTTACTGCCAGTCACAGAATTTCAATCATGACGTTATTACCGAATATTTTTGACCCACTTAAAAATAAAAATCCCATTAGAATTTCAGACTACAAACCAGCAGACCACAGAATTATTTAGTTATGAGCAGACGACATTATCAGAACTGAATAAATTAACATGTGTTAAGGAAGATAGACGCCGAGGAGTGGGGTTAACACGTCACGTTACATGCAGGAACTTCCTAACCACTCATCCAAACAATAAAAATCGATATATAAAATAATTTGGAACTTCTGTATTCTATGCTATCACTTTTATTAATCAAAATATATTGACTTTTATTATTAAAGTGAAGAGCTCTTCTGAAGTAAAAGTAGAAAGTGAATATGTAAGTAAATAAAAGATATCACTAAGACATTTTTCTATATTTCATTAATTTATCTACATTGCTTGTTAACCAGTAGACTATTTCTATGAAATAGGTAGCAAATAAACATACATTTATTGTATAGTCTATGAACAATATATTTTATTATACATTAAATAAAATAAATTAATTAAAGCTTTTATATAGGCTAGCTTTTATATACCTTCAGGTTTATAGCATGCTGGGAGCGTTATGGTTTAATCTCTGAGCTTCTCCTTTAAATAAGTTGTTAAATAGCCATTAAATAAGATTAATGAAAGATTTCCTAAGGTTGCTACGTGTGTCATAGTCCTAGAAAAAAATAAGAAACAAAATTTGCATAAATAAACAGAATTAAGACTAGAAACACATATTATATAATATACACAACTTTCAAATTTGAATTAGTTATTTTTAGGAAGGATCTCTGTGATTTATAAGATAAGATAAGAAACACAAATTCTGTAAATAATAAAAAAATTATGGCATTTGTATAGGCTACTTTCATGCTTAAAGCATGCTCAGATCGCTATGGTCAAACTCATTTGTGGACCAATGGGTGGAGGGGGTAATTAGAAGGTTTTCAGTGCTGCCTCTTTAGGTGCTAAGAAAACAAAACTCTCGAAAACAAAAGCCTCGAGCCCCCTTCATAGGTAGCCTAGCCAAACCAAGTTCTTGAGAACTTAACCTCTCAACGACGCTTCCCATATACATGAAAAGAGGCTGCAAGTACCTATTTTAACTCACAACTCACGCCTTATTCTTGACTTCAAGAACATGTTAGTGTGAGCTTAAGATGTATTCAGCTTCATATTGTTCAGAAACGTCAAGCCAGAGTTAACCTCTCGTTATATTTTTTAGTAAATAATAATAGGTACAAATATGAAAGTTGGCGTGATGGAGAGTGCTGCCTCAAACCAAGCTCAGGTGAATGAACTCAAAGTTGATGAAACCACTGCGCCTGAAAGAGAATCAGAAAAGCTTTCTAACAAAATAAACAACAAGTTACTTCAATTGTTTGCTGTTATTTCTGAGTTTGCACAGACCACATCCATAAATGGAGTTGTTTATATCAGAAACTCCAACAGTGTTTTCATTCAAATATTTTGGACATTAATATTTTTGTCAGGAGTTGGAGGTTTAACCTTTCATTCCTATAGGTCAGTATGGTGACATTTTTATAACTATTATATTTGTCTCTTTTCTAGTCGTTCTCTTTATGTTTATGTTGTTCGTACACATTTTTCAGAATCAATAGTAAAAGCTTAGGCGCTTTTCATAAAAAAAAAAGCTAAATCGGGTAAAAACATATTTATTTTACTAACGACACAATCTGAATAAACCCTCTAGAGTCTAGAGAATAGAGCCAAAGATAATTCAGACCCACTTTCAGGGCCGCCTATGAGTTTATGTGAAACGCGAACTCTCTTTGTAGTTTTGTTTTATTAAAATGTATATTATTTGTTATAAAACTTGTATGTGTTATTATTAATTACATAGCATTCTAAGCTGTTTCATTGTACCACAGAGTACTAGAATTTATTGGTATAAATAAATAAATTTATTGGTAGACTGTCACTGTTTATTCTTTGATCTTTTTTTTTTACTAGAATTTATTGGTAGATTGTCACTGTATATTCTTTGATCTTTTTTTTTTGTTACTTCTTAGTTTAATAT
The DNA here is from genome assembly GCA_021533235.1 of Biomphalaria straminea. Lineage (NCBI taxonomy): Eukaryota > Metazoa > Mollusca > Gastropoda > Planorbidae > Biomphalaria > Biomphalaria straminea. Next base: position 29,451,109 of record JADKLZ010001913.1, read on the forward strand.
CTGACTATTTGAGCTACAAGACAAAAGTCACTGTCGATCACGTGTACACAGAGAAAATTCCACCGTTTGCAATAACTTTCTGTAACCTTAATGCGATTCGTTTGTCAAAGGTTTGTAACTTTGTACTGTCAAATTATGTGGCTGAGTTTGCATTTCCATTTCAAAATCATATATACATTTATAGAGACGAAACTGTCAGTACTACATTTAGCCTCATATGTGCCCCCTCTTGCCTTACCTGCCCCTGTCATAAAACATATTTTACATTTACACTTACATAAAAAGGTTTATATTGTTTTAATTTTATTGTTTTTATTTGTTGTTTGTTTATTTATTTTGTTTATTGTTTGTTATTTATTGTTTTTATTTTATTTTATTTTTTATTTTATTTTATTTTTAATTTTATCGCTATGTCAGTTTCACATTTACTTTTCGTATAAGAATTAAGACACACTTTCATCGATATTGTTATGTCAATTTACATTTTTTAAAATATAGCTTCAACATGGAGATTGAAATGGTTTCATAGTTTCTATACAACAAAACAATTCTTGAATCTGTAAGCCTTTCGTCTGACTAGATTAGAGAGATATCAGAGTTTAATTATGATTGTCTAGTGACAATTACATAAATTAAGTATGGGATACATGCGGTTATACCCAAACAGTGATTATCTGTAATTATCTATGGCCTCCGTCAGTCGCGAAGCGACTATGGATCATCTCATGGAAATGAGATGAATGCCTGGGCATTAGCTGTGGTCAGAACGATGTCGCCCACACAGCAGTTCCCCCTCTCCACACAACTGATGTATCCAAAGGAACAGCAGTGCCGTTACAGTTTGGGGTCAGCGGCGTCGCAGGTTCTGCCAGAGTGTAGCACTGGGTGCTGCAAACTGCCTTAGGGTCGCCAGCGGCAGAATAATAGCATACGCAGATAAACCTAAGCTATGTGAAACTATTTTTTCATCCTTCTTTTCTAGCTGTACAAAATACCAGCACTACAGGAATTGGCGAATTCATTAAGAATGAAAGAAAACAAAAGGTAGGCTTATCCTGTCAGCAGGTCACATTCATCACATTTTGTTTTGTTTTAATGCATTGAAAAATGAACATTTGAATAAAATAATACAATAACAAGTACAGACCGCAATGTTTAAATAATAAATGATTTGTATTTGTTGTACAAACTCTATTTTTAGTTTTGATAAACAAAAGTAAAGTTCTCCTTTCAGACCTAGCGGTCTATAGGGCAAATGATGTTAAGTTCATTTGTTTTTTTTAACCGACGGTTAACGAGCAGGGTGTCATGTGGCCTGCACAACGACCAAGTGTCTTTACTTTCAGCAACTTAAGTCAGGTACCCATAAGTCTTGTGTGTTCTCAGGGCGCCATGAAAATCCCGAAATTCAAAATACCAGCTTCCTCAGAGATTCAAACCAATTACCCCAGGTGCAAAGCCAACCGCTTCATCTCTCCGCCACCGTATCCTCAACCATTGCACAGTGTCATGTGCTTAGCACAACGAACAACTAGTCAGGCATCCATTAGGGTTGGTTGGACTCAGGGATCCCCTGAAAATCCCAAAATTAAAAATCTCAGCCTTCATCAGGATTCGAACCCAGGACCCCTGGTTCGGAAGCCAAGTACGTAACCACTCAGCCCCACCCGTTTCAGTTTTTGTAAAAGCTTATAATAAATGACATTACTAGAGAACTCTAACAAATACACAATTAAAAACATTTCTAAGCAAATCTAATGAGGATGTCTTGTTACAACCGAATGAACTATCTTTCTTAAAGTTTGTCTTCTACTAGGGTGGATATATTGACAATTTTAGAAGTCCTTGGATTGAAACTCTTGACTCTTCGGGGCGGAGTCAATGCGCTTTACCGCTTGACCAGCATTGGGTAGAATCTCTTTCCAGTCAGGGCCGTCCATTCCTTTATGTTGTCTTCCCATTGTTTTCTCTATTTACACCTCTATTCTTTTCTATTACTGTTCTCTAAAGGGAGGTCTTTACGAACCCTGAGAACCTTGTGATATTGCCATACAATTTGAGTTTGGGTCCTCTTGGGGCCCAATATCAATTGTAATTATGTTTTGAATCTCTTTGTTTGCACATTTTTGTATACATAAATTATTTTTCTCACAATTCCAACAGTTACTTTGATCAACAAATCAATGGCGCTGCAAAGATAATCTCTCTACTCACAAAAGTAAGATAGCACGAAATCTTAGTTTTTATTAATTAAAAGATATCTCGATTAATGGGAACGTTTTTCCATTATTAATTTTAAATGGCTTTTGAATAGCACAAAGATAATATCTACCAGAGTTGCCTCTGTCATAATTAGGCTAACTTAGACTTACTTGTTGGCTCGTTCTATCCAGATTTAATTTTTTGTTTTTAACATACGCATTTCTTATCCAGTTGGCTGCCTGGTCGGCTGTATTCGCGCTGACTTGTCGTTTTGTTGTTTGTAAAATGTTTTACATGTTTCGGATGTTCCTTCAGAGTTGTAGATAATTACTTCCTAGTCCAAACCTCCCGCAGGACGATGGGGGATGGGAGCGGGCAGGGTTTGAACCCGGGACCATCGATAAATCCAAACTACAGTCCAAACGACAGTCCAGCGTTCAAACCGCGCGACCAGGCAGCCATCCATCTATCTATAGTCCTGGGCTCATACCCTACCTGCTGCCATCCCCCGTCGTCCTGTTGGAGGTTCGGACTAGGAAGTAGATTATCTTGATATATGAAGGAGCATTCGTAACATGTAAAACAGTTTACAAACATGTCTTCTTTTTTTTCCTGCTCTCATCATTTTGTTGGAGCGTTCAGATGACTAGAACAATACTTGAGATGAATTGTGGAGTGGTTTTCAAATCAGGGAGCTCCCCATATAGCTTCCGGAACATATGTTGTCTCATTCTGTTGTGTCCGGTCTGTAATAGGCGTATATTACTTATTAGGCGTCAATTTGTGATTCGGATAAGATTTTGTCTATTTCTCTCTCTTTTATTTTATTCACTATTAGTTTTTTCCTTCCTTCTGGATAGAGTACAATGTTTAATTGTGTGTTAGTTCTCCCACACGTACATGTGAAACAAGGCTTTTTAAAAGTGAGGAGAATTTACTTTTGAAACTCAATAAACAGAAGAAGAGGTGGGACCAAACCCAGTAAAGGAACTTACTGCGCCCCCCTCAAGACCCCCTGCTGCCTGAATCTAATACATCTTCAATATTATTTCCAGAATTTGTGTATCTTATCTTATATATCATTAGATCTTTCAGAAAACTTAAGCATTTAGTTTTAATACCTGTATATATATTATGTGTTTCTAGTATAAATTCTGCTTATTTATACACATTTTGTTTCTTATATTTCCAGGATTATGACAAACGTAGCACCCTTAGAAAATCTTTTATTAATCTTATATTGTGGCCAGTCAACAACATATTCAAAAGAGGAGCTTTGGCTTCTAAGTATTTTTTAACTTTTTTTTTTACAACATGAACTCTTTTAGATTAATAGCTATTTCGTGTATCAATACCTTACATTCTAGCATTATATATTATATCTAGACTGGAAACGGGAAACAAATTCTTATGTATAGTTGATCGATTCACAGACCTATATATAGAGATTGAAATCACATTTAAATAAAGTTTTTTTTTTGGTTATGAATGTTTCACCCGTTGAAGTTGGGTGGGTTCTAGGGAGTCTTAAAATTCCGAAATCATAAATGTCAGTCTTTGCCGAGATTCGAACCCGTGGCACCTGAGTTTGAAGGTAAAGTGTTTTACCACTCAGCCAACACGACAAGGATTTCAAAAGTTCACAAAACAAGAACTCTGATGTCACCAGTTCGAATCGCGGCGAAGACTTGCATTTTAAGAATTAATCTTAAAATCGGTATTTTAAGACTCCCTTGAACCCACCCAACTTTAATGGGTACCTGGCATTAGTTAAATAAAAAGCTGTTGGTCAATGTGCTGCTCGTCAAATGAAACCTTTAGGGAGGGGTGTTTGAGAAAATATGACACTTTGTAACAAGGGGAAAATGGGGTAGCGATTTTGTGACATTACAAATTCAAAATTCAAAAAAAAAAAAAAAAAGAAGACAACGAAGTCCTTGTAGTTTTGGTAAACGCAGGTGAGGAGAGTGTGGAATGGATAGATGAAGATCTCATTGAAGAAAATTAAATTTTCGAGGCAGCTCCTAAAGCAGAAGCTATTCCCGTGTATACTATAGATGAGCACATGAAACCTCTTTGGAAAAAAATTGATGAGAAATAAATAATTTGAAATAATTGTTTTTTTTATTTTGTGGCGTGCCCCAGGGGGGGGGGGGTCTGAGAAATTGTGACACTTTGTGACAAGGGGGAGGGGGAGTAAAAAAAGGTCACTTTTTGCGTGACGTCATTTACGAACGACCCCCTTAGCCGCGGACCATAGAAACAGATGACCTTTACATCATCTGCCCTTTAGATCGCAAGGTCTGAAAATCTTTTATTTTGGTTTTAGCTTACATTTACTTCAAAATAATTAATTCGTAAACTTGTGTGGATATCTGAAAATAAGAACTAGCAACAAAACACAATCCGAATGCTCTACGAAATCTGGAGAATAAAAGAAAATGTTAAGCAGTGTAAATACTGTTATGAAGTGAATGGAGCAGTGGCGTAGCTAGGGTGGGGGGAGGAGGAGAGGAGGGGAGAGAATTTGAAAATCCCCAGGGCCCCTACTTGAGGGGGCCCCCAAATGAGTGTTTTTTTTTACATTAAAATTTAGGTATTACGCAAAATGTAGGGGCCCTCAAAGAGGACAGGCGCCCCAGGCCCCCAAACGATGGAAAATTTCTAGCTACGCCCCTGGAATGGAGCCTATCTCTTCGACACGGCTGAAGATGATAACGTGTTTGACAATTAGCTTCCACTGTTTTAAACCTAAAACACTTATCAAGAAAACCTGATGAGCCGGCGTCCCTGAACAACGGTGCTGAAGACCACATCAGGGATCACCATAACTTGTCTATGTGTCAATGTGTCTATGGCCTAATTGACAACCATCATCCAGAAAACGAAAAAACAAAACGACTAGCAGAACACCTCAAGAGAAGACTGGCCAACTGGAGAAAGAGAAATCGACACTAGCGGGAGACAGTGTGGATGGCTTGTGGGGATTACTCTCCTTGTAGTATGTGTCTCTCACCGATCGACTCCCCCCCTCTCAGATTGCTCTCACAGCCTCTTCGCGAACATGTCTCTGTTCGTGACGAACAGAAGGGGCAGTGTTGTAAATCTGTTTGCCACAGTCGCTTAAGATGCGCACCAGCACACTATTTAGCAGAGACAAAAGACGGCTCTTAACAGAGTTTATATCCATCTGAAGTGACAAGAAATAGTCCGGAGTTCTGGACCAAGAGATAGAAGAAGTATGCAGCGTGCTGCAGTGTGCGTATGTTTATGTGTGTGTGTGTGTGTGTGTGTGTGTTTGTATCTATAATCAAGTACGCGCTTTCCTCCCTTTATTTTCATTTTTTTAGCTTAACGCTTGCGTTTTTTTTTTTATTTATTCCAAAGGGATGTTGTCAACGAAGCCGGACACCAGCTTGATGATATGGTTATATGGTGCAGTGGGTGTGACCTCAGGTATATTAATTAATCAAAACAAACATTAAAAAATAAAGATGCCGACGTTGAATGAAGCTAATTTTTCTTTATCTTTCTACGGTCTATGTCTTTTATTAAAGAGGTTGTAATGTGGCCAGCACAACGACCAGCCACCGTTACTTTTCCGCAATTAATGTAAGACATCCATTAGAGTTGGAAAGACTCAGGAGTGCCCAAAAAAATATCGGAAAAAATCTGAGTCTTCACAGGATTCGAACCAAGACACTGGCCCCTGCAGTATAACGAATTACGTACCATACAAATTTTAAAATAAATTAAAATCTCCATAGATTCTGGCTTCCATTGATTTTAATACTAAAACATAAAAAGATAAAAATTTCTTTGAAAAAAAAAGCTTTTATTAAGTGTAATTGTCACGATTAGTTTAAAGCGTTCATGTACTAAACATTACAGAGGTAGCAAAGTATCAATAATTAAAAAATTAAATTAAGACTTAAAATAGAAATCATGGCTCATGCTTCCAAAAAGAGAAATAATTCAACTTATAAACACCATACCTGTTAAGTACAATTCTCTTCCCTTGCTTGAGATTAAACAATAATTACTTAGTTAATTAAATAAAAGTTAGTTTTTTTTATTGTTTTTTTTTTATTAATTCTTTAGTGAAGTATAAGAAATAATTGTGCCAAATTTCAACTTGATCCGAGATTGGATGCTGGAAAAATAACGTGTACAAGCTTTTTACCAGATAGACAGGCAGAGTGAGTTGATAGAAGCTTTGCAAATAACATTAATGTTTCATTTCATATTTAGCGAGTACAAGACCTTAACAACAACGAAGTATGGCAATTGTTACACATTACAATACACTGCTAATGACAATGTAAACTTAGGTAAGTATTTTTTTTCTTTCTGATTTTACAAAAATTTAAAAGAAAAAAGTAAAATAAAAAAAATTGCTTTCTTTTTTCACAATTAAACTTATATACAGTAAAATTGCATCAATTATTTTCAAGAAATCTAGTAAATAATTTGGATATATCGAGATCACTATTATCGAGATCGCGATTACATTATTTAGCGCGTATTCCATGACTATAGCATGCCTAGTGTGCTTTGGTGCAATAATATACTTGGATGAATTTAGGGGGTTAAAGGGTTATCCGGAAGAAGGTTTGCATGATGCCTTTTCAAAAGCAAATAAAAATAAATAGTTTCTCCAGTCTGAATTCGAACTTGAGTCTCTAAGATGAAAAGCCAACACGTTTGCCACTGAGCTATTTAAGTACTTAAAAAAATAATGTGTATAGTCTATTAATAGTTAACATATTTAGCGAATTACCTTCTTGTTTACACAAGGCTTATCTCTCTTTAGCTTAGTGCATTTTATAGGAAATAAAATTAATTTGTAATTACTATTTGATTACCCAGGTTGTTTTTTTTAAATTGTTGTCGACACTATAAGTGAAAAAAAATTTCATCTTGAATCTTGAATGTCCTAGAATATAAAATGGAAGAGATTGCGAACATAAGATATAAAATGGAAGAG
>JADKLZ010001913.1:29472484-29496540 GCA_021533235.1 Biomphalaria straminea
AGATAGATAGATAGATAGATAGATAGATAGATAGATAGATAGATAGAGATATCTAGACAGATATAGATATAGACGTACATATTTTTAACAGTATTTACAAAGTCCATATGTATGAAGTTTTAGAAATATATTTTTTTCTTAGTTGACAGATTTTTTGTGCAATTTCGGTGGCTGTGTTGGCTTGTGGATTGGATTGTCAATTATAAGTATGTTCGAGGTTCTTCAGCTTGTAGTGGACATCATTCAAACCCTTTGCAGGAGTACGAACATTCAAGATTGACCATCGATTCCAATCCACTGTAGTTCCAGCAAAACATTTATCCCTGCGACTTTTGTTTCTTTACTTTTGTCAGTTGTGTATTTTTAAGATACCAAGTTAATGGTATTTAAATGTAAAGCACAATTTTATCAAAGAAACAAAATTGACATTTTAAAATAAAAAGATAATTAAATTAATTATAAAATATTATCATTGACCTTTTGTAAAGTTATCATTTCAGACTATGCGTTCTATAGGGCGGATGATGTAAAGGTTATCTGTTTCTGTGGCCCATGGGTAACTAGGTTGTCATGTGGCCAGCACAACGATCAACCGCTTCTGTTTTTTCACAACTAATGTCAGGTACCCATTAGAGCTGAGCGGACTCATAGGTGCCCTAAGGATTCCGAAACTAAAAAAAAAAGGATTCACACTTCGGTTTGGAAGCCAAGCACTTTATCACTCAGCCACCGCGCCTCCATTAAACTTTTGAAATGCTATACCTTCAAAAATCTTCTTTACCTATTTCAACTACACCCCGACCTTTTTTGTTTACTAAAATATAAACATAAACAGGGAAATGAAATAATATATTGTATATAGAGTGCAGTTGACACTTCGATAGTCCTAAGTAAATTGTACACTCTTCCTAGTTCAAATAGAAAAGGAAAGTGAAAAACAAGACTCTTTTTAAGTCAAATGAAGATATTGAATAAATTTTGTTATCTAAAATTGCACAAATCGTAGAAAGGTTGGTTTTGATAATTTTGTAGAGAAATAAAATGGATATTTAAAAAATAAGAAATCCATTACCCTTAATTTATAAAAAAAATAAACTTTTAATTGCAATTAATTTTTATGTGTAACAAAACATTATTAAATTAAACAGAATTATCAGTTAGAATGTAAGTAAGCACGGCAGTAGAACGTCAATTAATTGAAAACGGGGTTTGACGGATTCTCGATCGAATAACCGCAAGACATTCAGGATGGCTGACTAGACTGTCGTTTGGACTAATCGATGGTCCCGGTTCAAACCCTGCCCTCTATCATTCCCTTCGACCTGTTGGATATTTGGACAAGGAACTAATCTAAATTATCTTCACCCTTGAAGGAACATCCGAAACATGGAAAACATTTTACAAGGAAACATCCAACACTTCTTCTTCCTGCAATTTAGCTTTTTAAATCTGAAGATGTTTTTTTTAGTGTTCACAGATGTGTTTCAGAGCTACGAGCTAGCAGACGGAAAATGCCAAGATCAGTAAGCACTGCAACAGACTAACTTCACTAAGTCTCCATTAGCAATACCTCTTAGATTCTGTATTGGGTTGCTGATGTCGGATAAACGACTTCCATTGTAATAAGGTCCAATTTAATTGGGTGCCTGACTAGTTCGGAAAAGTAAAAGCGGTTGGTCGTTGTGCTGGCCACAAGACATTTAACTCTTTCACCGTTGGTCAAAGAAACATGACTTCAACATCGTTTGCATTATAGGCCGCATGGTCTGAAAAAAGGAGCTTTACTTTTTTTAGCGGCCCCCGTAAGGGGAAAAAGCCGCTATTAGGTTTGTGCAAAATGTCCGTCTGTCCGTCTGTCCGTCTGTCCGTCTGTCCGTCTGTCCGTCTGTCCGTCTGTCCGTCTGTCCGTCTGTCACACTCAGGGCGCCGAAACTAGAAGAGATACGAAAAAAAAATTTTCACCATTAAATGCGGCTTGAAAAGTTTAGGTGCAACGGCTACTTTTAGTTTTCTAAAAGCAAACCGTTTAATTTATAAAAATTATTTTGCAAGCGATTTTTTAATAATAAAACACGAATTGTGAAGCGATTACGTAAATCTAAGGGAGGAAATGTTACTAGAAAAAATGCTCTTGGCATGTAGATATCACGCACATTTTTTAAAATGACTTTCTGTCTGTCTGTCCGTCTGTCCGTCTGTCACATTCAGAGCGCCAAAACTAGAAGAGATAGGAAAAAAGTTTTTCACCATTAAATGCAGCTTGAAAAGTTTAGGTGCAACGGCTACTTTTAGTTTTCTAAAAGCAAACCGTTTACTTTATCAAATTATTTAAGCAAGCGATTTTTTAATAACAAAACACCAATTCTAAAACAATTACGTAAATGTAAGGGAGGAAATGTTACTATAATAAATGCCCTAGACATGTGGATATCACGCACATTTTTAAAAATGAACTTTTAGCAGCGACTTTCGTGTACTAGCGTAAAGCCCGGAAATGACATGATTCTTAACTAATTTCTTAATTTTTAAAAAAAATCAGATTTTTTAAAATAAAATTGTTTAGTGCCCCCATTAGAATGAAAATAGCATATTTTTGTGCGTTTTGTCTGTTGGTTGGTTTGTCCGTCACGGTTAGAAAAAAACACTAAAGTCTTTTGAAAATATGATTTAACCTTTACTGTTCTTTCAGAAATATTGCGATAGTTTAAGGATAGGAGCATACAGGAATTGAGCCAGGGACTTAGAAGGAACATCAGAAACATCTTGTGAATAGACGGATCTGACAGGGATCCGACTCCGACGGGGGCCGCCTCTGAGTTTGTGTATTACACAAACTCTCTTTGTAATCTTGTTTATAATTGTTATAATATAATATATAAAAATAGACACATATTCGTATGGTTATATTCATAGGTCTGTTTTAAATTTTAAAATTCACTTGAAGCCTACTTCATCTCATTCGTTTATTTCTTCATGCATTCCAAGTCAACTTTATCTCTTTATGTTACTGCATAAGCTTTAAACATAATATTTAAGAAAGTTACGAAGGAATAAAACCATAATCTACTCTAGGAACTTTATCGCGAGCATGACACATGGAGCTATATACAATTAAGCCTAGGGATACTACTTGTAACAATGTGTTTTTTTGGTTTAGCTATTTTAAGTTATAATTGTTAATTTTGGTTTAGCTAATTAACAAATATAACTTAATTTCCAAATTTGAAAGATTGCAAAATCTCGTGTAACCTACTTTGCATACCTTTATTTTTATAAATTAAAGAAATGAGCAAGGCTTCAAGGCTTATAAATTCCAAATATAAATAATGGAAACACTAGAGTAATAAAATCATGTATGTCTAATATCTAACACATGTATATCATTTTTTTTCTGTACATTATTTTCCCTATTTTTTTTAAACAGGTTTTATACATTGATTAAAAGGTTGTGAGATGGTTTAAAATAATAATAGTAATTATTCTTATTATAGGCCTACATTCACATTGAAAAGTAGTATATTTTCAATATTTTGATATGCCCATTCGAGGTTTATCTTTTTAATATCTTTCTATTCATATTTTATGTCAACTAATGATATAAATGTATGTACGTACAGGATGCATCCTGTTCACGAGAATTTTCCGGTTAAGAGCTAATTGCCATTCAATAAAACCAGAAAATAATTATTCTTTATCCCTCAGAAGCCCATTGGGTCACGGGTGACCCACTCAGTAAAACTAGTTTTATTACACTTCAAAGATAATGTTTTTTGTTTTTTTTACCACTACAACCCAGAGTGGCATATGAGGAACAAAAGGGACGCTACTACGTTAATTTGTTGCTGTATTTTCATAGTTATTTTCCTTGAGCATCTCTGCATGTCACTCGTCTGCCATCTTAAGCTAGTATCACTATTTTTGAAATATAATTTTGCAAGTCAAAGGTAAGTAAAATGTTTTTATATTTAGTTTTTATATATCTAAAGAAACTATAAATCGTATATGTAACTTGAAAATCATGTTTTATTTTCATCTTTAGCTGTATTAGCGCTTTAAAAATGAATGTACCACCGGTGACCCACTGGGCTAATATGGCACATTTTTATCCAACATTATAGATCTACTCATCTAGATTGCCTAGATCTACATCTAATGATTTGGTTTAGAAACTATTTATATTTCTTTGTAATTAATTTGAAATTGAATAATTCATGTAAAAGAAATCTAATTAGATCTAGATCTAGTTTATTCTATATTATATTTAGTAACGTTTGTTAGTTGATTTTACATAAAAATGGGACTACAAATGAATAATAAATTATCTACATTTTACTCTACAGAATGTCAAGACCAAGAAAGTACACAGCTGAACAGGTTTTAGACATTCTAGAATTTATAGATCCTAATGAGAGTGATATTGATAATGATTCTACTGATGATGAAGACTATGTGCCAGACCATCTAGAAACTGGTAGATCTAGACAAGATTCAGGATCCTCAGAGTCAGATGATGACCAACATCAGATTCAACCATCAACATCATCTGCACAATCTATACCCTCTGGCACAAATAAGAAAAATTCTTATTTATGGACAAAAAATGTCTTCAATCCTCCAGAATCAGTTTTCAGAGGAAAATATCTAGAACTACCTGATAATTTTCAAATGCCATCACCATTAGACTTTTTCAAACAATATTTAACTGATGATATGCTTGATCTTCTGGTTACTAATACCAATCAATACAGTGTGCAGAAGTCGGGAAAATCAATAAACACATCAAACAAAGAATTGGAACAGGTGATTGGTATGTTTCTCAAAATGGGCCTAGCAAAAATGCCTGGCGTAAGATGCTACTGGGAGACTGACTCTCGTTATGCCCCTGTTGCAGACGTCATGAGTAGGAATAGATTTCTGATGATTCTATCCTCATTAAAGTTTGTTGATAATAACATGGCTACAGATGACCAAAAACAGGATAAGCTATGGAAAATAAGACCCTGGCTGGAAGAATTTAAAAAAAACTGTTTAAAAATTATTCCCTTAGAATGCAACAGCATTGATGAGATGATGATACCGTTCAAGGGAAAATTTAGTAAACTGAAACAATATGTGAAAGGCAAACCCCATCCTTGGGGAATCAAAGTTTGGGCTCGAGCAAGCTCAACAGGCATTTTGTGTGACTTTGATGTCTATCAAGGAAAAAACAATAGCACTGAAAAAAGTAGTTTAGGTGTCGGTGCAGAAGTTGTTTTAAAGCTTTGTGCTTCTCTACCACAAAATGTTGCCGGGGAAGCACCGTTAAACTACAAAATTTTTGCGGACAACTTTTTCACATCTATGCCTCTTTTGGAAAAGTTGAAAGAGATGGGAATTCACTACACTGGTACGGTGAGACCTAATCACATCAATAGTGTAAAGCTTGAGCCAGAGAAGGAAATGAAAAAAAAAGGTCGTGGGTCAATGGACCAGTGCGTTGAAAAAAAGAGCAATGTGGTTGCCGTAAGATGGTATGACACCAGGGCAGTTAATATGCTGTCAACATACTCTGGAACTGAACCCAACAATATTGTCAAAAGATATGACAAAAGCAAGTCCACATACCTTCATGTGCAACAACCAGCAGTCATCAAGCTGTACAATGAAAAGATGGGAGGTGTGGATCTCCATGATTGTTTTATTTCAAAACATTCCTTTCACATGCGATCAAAGCGATGGTACTTGTATATCTTCTGGCAAACTATTCGCATGATGTTGGTCAATTCCTGGCTGTCATACCGTCGTTGTGCTGACTTGCTAGAAATTTCTAAAAAGGAAGTGATGAACCAAAGGACATTTCAATCGAAATTGGCCACCCTTTTGATACAGTTGAATGCTTCACGAAAGCGGGGCAGACCATCACTGGAAAATTCCCCCGAAGTACGGGTACCTGCCATGAAAAAAAAGTCTGCAAGAAAACCAATGCCAGAGACAGATGTTAGGACAGATGGGTACCACCACTTTCTCATCAAAAAAGATGATCGTCAGCGTTGTAAACTATGTAGCCAAAAAACAAATAATATGTGTGAAAAATGTGAGGTCTACCTTTGTTACACTGAGGCCAGAAATTGTTTCAGACCCTTTCATTTGTATTAAATAAAAAATAACAACTGTTCATGAGTTTAGTTGTATTATTACTATTAAACAATAAGTAAAAAAAATTACCCTAGAAAGCCCATTGGGTCACCGGTGGAACATTTATAAAAAGTAGGTCAGGGTCACTCAAAGAAAAAAATTATAAGTCATATCTCATTTTTGATCCTTATTGACTATATTCCCCAAAGGAAATAATTTTCAGACAGGTCTAAGACACCTTGGGCTTCTGAGGGTTATAAAATATTTTTTGTGTTTATTTTATTAAAACTAAACAATGAGATAAGATATTAACATTCATTATGTTCGCATAGATAAAATAACAATAGAAACAAACATTATATACATATACATATAATCGTATATTTTTAAGCTGAATAAGAAAATTCAGTTACAGCGAACACTAACCAAACTATTCCGTTCATTGTCACCCAAGGGGCTATTAAGTTTACCGTCACAAATATAAGTGGGACGATTTAGACAAGAGGAACATTCAGAGTATAAATTATCTAAAAAGTGGTGAATATGACAATTAACAATATATATAGTTTCTGAGTCTAAATTTAGAATACATGGTCAATTGATAAACAAACATCTAATAACTCTTTTATTTTAGTATGCTTTAAAATGACTAAAGACGTAAAATATCATAGAAACTGAGTATTAACGTTGCTCAACTTTTGAGCCGGAGGGGGGCCTCTTCTATGAAGACTTGTCTAGAGATAAGATGGGCGGGGTGGAATCAGATCATGGTCAATTTCTTTTCAAGGGTTAAAAGACAGTTTTACCTCATTTTGTTTCAACCATTCGTGCCCTGGAACCTTGTTTGACAATCAAGTAAAAACACTTTACTAATGTTTAACATAGCTAAATATACTAAACGTCAATACATTTTATAATAATAAGGACCTTTTAAATCAGAGAGGCGTCTGCAACCATATCTGCTCAAAAATTCTTAAACCTAGGTCGAAATAAAAGCATGAGTCTTCGAAGTATTTTTAGTTAAGAAATGCTGTTGTTTATTGATGTTTTTTTTCACTCCTGTATATGTAATTTATCAATATATTTTTACTTTGCTTGACGCAGAACTAATTCTTTTGAATGACTAGGCAAACTAGGCAAAGGAAAATCATTTTCTTATCGTATATATTACAGACATTACTTTAAAAAAGAAGAAAATTACGTCCTAAGCATTTAATGTGTCAATCTTCTAATGCATGTTAATCAATGACAAACTCTGCTAAGTCGTTAGGTCTCCTTGCTGATTCAGGCAACCTATTCCATTCCTTCATGGTATTTTAAATAAAAACGCCCGATATGTCTGCACTTTGCACTTTGACGGTCACATATAGAATTATAATGTAATGTGTTTTTCAAGCAAGTTTGTAAAGATTTTCTCAAAATTTAAACTTTGATTGTTACAGAATTGAGCTCTGTTTAAAATGAAAATCAAACACCTGTTGTTGTTTTTTTGTTGTTTTTTTTTGGTAATGACATTAGTTTATCCACAGTTTTATTTTTGTTTTTAAATGCTATCCAGTGCTAACCGTTATTTAATATTTGATACATTTGAACCCTGAGTATGCTTAGTTTTTCTATTTTTAAAGTTCTTCCAAGATGAGTAAATACGGGGCACTGTATATAAAATTGGATTTAATGCAGAGTTAATAGGTAGCACTAATGCTATCACCCAGGAGTAAGTCTCACGAGTGACCTCATAGTCGCTGACCACTGTCCTTATTCCCATGATACAAACTGGAAACCAACAGATGAAGTTTGATAGTACTACTACTGACAGTTTGAGAGCCACTGTAATGTTATCTGCTCGTCTAGCTGAAGTTTGACTTTCAGTTTTAAACTTAGAACTGTGCCGGTATATTGATATGAAAATAGATAACTGACCAGTGGCGATAACCACAAATAAAAAAGAGTTAAAGAAAAGAAAAATGGTCACTGAGTAAGTCCAGGCGAGCCCAAAAGACTTCCTCAAAGGAAATCCAAGACACATTTCACTAGTCGAATATAACGCGAGGTCAGAATTGATTAATGGAATCATAGACAAGAGAGCCCCTAAACACCAAGCTCCAGCAATCAAAATATATTTACCCAAGTTAGAGATTTTGTACTCACCAAAAGGAAATCTGATGGTCAGAAATCTTTCAAGTGTTATGAGCAGAATAAAAAAAGTGGACGTTTCACTGGACATTGTTGCCAAAGTTCCGGCTATCTGACATAATGTACTTTGCTTCCAAGACTTTTCATGTACAATAAAAACATCTCTATAAACGACATCTACAGAGGCAATTATGAGAAGGTAAATACCCATCAGAAGATCAGAAACTCCAAGACATGTAACAAATAATACATATGTCAGGTGAAGTGTTGAACGTTCAAATAAAATACGGTAGCCCAATGCGATCATATTTCCAAAAACTGCACAAATTGCAACAATCCAGAGCAAGACTCGTTTTAATGAATCTCCGATAAGATCTTCACAAGTTGATAAAGTTTGTTCTTCAGCTTCACATTGATGTGCTGGAAGTTTTTCTCCTCTGAAATATGAACAACAAAGTTTGTAGTCTGCTAACACTTTACCTGTTACAGTAATATTGTTGAAAAACTTTTCTTCAACTGTATCAGAAAGTAGAGTTTTTCTAAAATCAATTATTTCATATTTAGCTTTTCGAGACATAGTAATTTTTCTTATTTTAGTTGCAGATAGATTAAGGAATCGCATTTTATCATTGGCTTTCACACTTAATTCAATAATTCTAGTAAATGAAAGACGAAGAATGCGCATATATTTGTTATAGTTCAAATTTATTTCAACTATTTTGGTAAAGGAAAGATCTAGTAAAATAAGTTTTTTAAACCGTCGAAAATAAAACTTTGGTATCGCACTTAGCTCTGTATTATGAGAAATGTTTAAATAATAGAGTGTAGAAAAATGTGATATAAAGTCGTTATAGTTTAATTTAACAAGATCATTGTAGCTAATATCCAAAAAAAAGACAGAATTTTTTTCAGCTTTACTTTGAACATTATCATTTAAAAGACATCTGGTAGCAATAAAAACTAACAATTTTTTCAAAGTAAAAATGTTCATCAAAATATCTATATTGGCCGAACTGGACAAATCAATTCCAGAAACGTTTAAAAATGTTGTGTTTGTGGAAAAGGAAGACATGTTCACTATAGTGTTTGTATCGTTGATAGTGACCGTCCCGTCCAGGCAGATAAAACCAGCTGGACATTTCATGATACAATTTAATTCGTCATCTCCTCTGGGGCAGTGACTTTTTCCATCACAGATATAAATGGGATCAATGAAATTTGCATTTGGGTAGCATTCAAAGTATATATCTTTTAAAATGTGAGGTAACTCATCTTCTCCATTAGGGCAATCTTCGAAGCCATCATTTTTTAATTTATCTGGGATGCAATAATCATCTAGACATTTGAAGTGACCTACAGGGCATTTAAAATCTTTACAATTGAATAAATGATATTTATTTGAACAACCAATATGATAACCTTGTCTATTTGTTATATAAATACAACTTGGAGCCCAAACACGATTGTATTTACTACCTTTCGTAAAGTCCACCTCGTATTCATTGCAAAACTTTATAAAGCTTATTTCATGTAAAAAAGTACTGAAGGTACTTTCGAATATACTGAAAATTCCATAATTTAATTCTACCTGATTAGCTAATGTACAATTCAACGGCCAATGGTCAGGTATACAAACATTTGGTGAGCACTGAGTCAGAATACAATCATCACAATTTGATTCATCGCTTCCATCGGGGCAATCCTCAATCAAATCACACTCTTGACTTTTAGCAAAACACTTGAGACCATGTACGTTGGGATAATGACATATAAAATATCCACTTTTTAGACAATTCGTTAAGTCTTCAAAATTATAATTGCACACTTGTTCGTCCTCACCATTAGGACAGTCCAAAGTTCCATCACACACATAATTGTACGAAAGTGAGCTTTCGAATCCGTCACACAAAAATGTTGGAAAAGCGATATTTAATAAACTAAAAGTATTAGAAATAGAAACAATGCTTAGCTGATTTTTATAAAAATTTTCGTTTGAAAGCGTAAAGGTCTTTTTCATTTTCAAATTGCTTTGTTGCATACTAACCTTTGATGGGTCTACAGTTTTTTTTAATATTTGCTGCTCACATAAAGTGTATCTAGTTTTTTTGTCAACACAACGTACAGCCTGTTTTGAAGACCATCGTATTTCATTTTTACGTCCTTTGATCACCGCAACAGAATCACAGAATTGTTCGTTTTTCAGCGATTCGTTTACATAAAACGTTTGAAGGGAAGTAGGTCGAAGTATTTGTATTGATTTTTCGATGATTGACTTTAACTGCTCACTTTTTATTGAATTTAATGTAGATCTATATGTCCCCAAGTATAAAAGTATTGATCCATTCAAGATAACAGTTGTTTTTAAAACATTATCATTAACATTCATCAATCTTGAAGCTTTAAAATATTTTATTTCTTTAGAGGTAATTAATTGTAATCTTTTTTGCCCACAATAGTTAGCAGCTTCCTGCCAGTTTAATAAATGTGTGTGCTCCTCAAACAGAAAACAAAAAATATGGGCTTTATCTTTTGCATCTCGTACCGGAAACCAGCCATGTAAGCATCGAGAACAAAGCTTTAGACTTAGGGCACTGTTATACATTAGGTCATCTTGACTGTCAACCTCGATGGTGTCGTTGATAATCTTCGGCATACTGTAGTCATTATGGTCCAATATAGCAATGTTCAGATTTCTTATATCTTCTCTTTTAGAGAAAGTATGGTCTGATTTGTAATCAGACTTACTATCTTTTTGGTATATATGTATGATAAATAAGTCTGAGGTATTGTAATTTTTTTCTCCCAGAATTTCTGTCTCCAGTTTTGATATTTTGTCAAAAAATGTGCCTAGACCTATTTCACTTTCGTCCGTTGTCATACGACAAAGTCCCGATACATCAACAATGTTCGAATCATCCAGTGTAATATTTTGAAGGCTTAAAACATCTATCAACGTCACTGTCCAGTTTCTTGTTATATTGGCTGAGTCAGCAGGTTTAAGTATGTTTAGCAAGTTGTGTATCATGTCCCATTTGTATGGTGGATACTGGCAGTCTATCGTGATGACAAGATTAAGTTCTTTCCTGTCACATAGAGATCCTAGACTAGAACAGCCAATTAAACTACAAACTAGAGAAATCATTGCCAGAAAAAACGATATATCCATTTTTTTTAGATCATCAGTTTTATCAATTTTAGTTCTTTTCAAGAATTAACACAGATCCTTAAAAATGTGTGAGTTTTAGAAGTAAACGGAATGTGTTTTCTCACTTATTAAAGGTTATTTGTCAATAAAAACTGAAATTATATCTTGAAATTAATTAAGACCTTCATCTGGAACATGAAATTACAAACCACTAAGCCAATAAAGAAACGATGATTTGTGTGCACTCTTTAGCATCGTCAAATCAAAGCTTTTTCGCTTCCAATAGAAATGAATATTCGTTATTTATTTGTCCTCGACGATCTTTTAATACAGCTTCC
The DNA here is from genome assembly GCA_021533235.1 of Biomphalaria straminea. Classification (NCBI taxonomy): domain Eukaryota; kingdom Metazoa; phylum Mollusca; class Gastropoda; family Planorbidae; genus Biomphalaria; species Biomphalaria straminea. The sequence continues at coordinate 29,484,215 of JADKLZ010001913.1, forward strand.
TTGGCAGCATTTAGAATAAAAAAAAATGGCTATTGAAAATCCACAAGAAATCCACAAGCTAACATGTTTAAACGCGATACGAGTTCGTATTCTAATACTAAACACATGCAAACTACGTATGGTCGGCTTGAGACTGTGTCAGATACTAAGTTTATTCATTGCCCGACAATCATTTTGTGAGATTTTGACCTTTAATGTATAGCTCGTGTATTTGGATAAAGTGTGCTGCCAAATTAGCGATATTTTAATGAAATGTCATGGAGTGATAGTCACCACGAAGCGTCTATAACATTTATGAATTATAAATTAAATTTACAGATGTTAAAAGCTTTGACTTCACATGAAATTTGCGAACAGAGGGTGTGGACAGAATCACACTGCGCATCCATCTCATTAAATGTGTGGAAGGAAAATAATAATAGAAAAGAAAATTGTTGACAAAACAACGAACTTTGTTCTATGAATTTTATTGTTCTTAAGGTCTTAAAACATTAAATTTTTGTAGAAAATTTTTTATTATTTGCTTACAAATAGTATACACAACATTTTTCAATATTAGTTAATTTTTAATCGATATTAGGTGTGTAAAAATAAATAAATGCAATACTAAAATATATTATAATTGTTAACTGACCAGTCTCTTTTTTTATTGCTATGTTGGGCTACTCTCAAACACAATGACAATTTCCATTTCTTTTTCCGAAACTTTTCTGTATGGAACTTTTAGTAATAAGACCTACAAACCAATGAACTGTTTTTTACGGCCACTGAGATAAATTGCGAAGAAGTAACAATGTTTTACTTCGATGATTTAAAGTATATTCTCTTTGAATCGTGTTCTGATCAGAAGTGCCTAACATTTAGTATTGTAGCTAACCATCTGTTAAGTTGAATATTTATTTTGTTCATCTCTTTCTCTCCTAATTTAAGATACCATCGTTGATTTGACCTCAAAAATCAAATTAATTTTTTATTTTATAAATTTTACTCTGTGTTATGTAAAAAGAGCAAGCAACGCCCTTTAGTTCTATACCCCATAAAACAATGTCTGATTATAAATGACAAAGATATTGACGCTTAATCATAAAAGGTTAGTGAAATATTAATGAGCAAAATGAAGAATCCGTCGAAAGTAGACAAATAATTACAGAGAAAAAGAGTTAATAAACAGCATCAGGAAAACATTTGTTTTGCTTCAGAAATCTCGCAAAATCTCTATTATAACCTTTTGATAAAGGAATTAACTTTCATGCCTTTTCAAGCAAAGGTGTAGTGTAACAAAGCGATCCGTATGTCTACAAAAGAAAGTTTCCATCAAGAAGCACGTCTTTTAACCGTTCTCTATGGATCTCAGACATGAGAACTATACAGAATGAAACTTCTAATACTCTTTTACATCAGATGGCGAGATATCATTGCAAATAACGAGGCTCTTCTAAAAGCTAGTGTGAACAGTGTAGTAGACTTTAGAGGGGCAGATTTTTTTTTCTACAGCTACGCTGGGCAATCCACATATTCATAATGAATTGGGGAGGGGGGGATCTTTTTCGGTCAGCTGAGAACAGGCAAAATCTATCAGCTGCAAAAAAGTGCAGAGAACAAATGATGTCTTTATACACTGCGCTCGTTGACCTAAAGCCTACGATCAAGTCAGTACAGATGTCCTTTTTAACAATTGTGCAGAAGATAGTCTGCCCAGCGTTGACTTAGTACTAGGAACTTTACTACTACCGACCATATTGATCAATGAATTTCTATTGAATGTTGCGCGAATATTCTGCTACATAAGTCACTGGTTAATATGCATGCATGAATGCATGACGCGTAGGACGTAATCATCTTCTTTTTTGAAGTAACGTCTATATTATATAAGATAAGATTGCCTATATTATATAAAATAAGATAAGCTCCAAACTCTTGCTTCTGGGAAAACAATAAACTCATCACGAAAGCAAGGATGCAGGTGTACAATTAACAAGAGCGCAATTTAACGCGTGTCCATACTTGAGAATGTATCTTTAATTGACAGAGTTTGGGTTGTTCTGTACAATTTATGGAGATTGTGCTTATCATCTAATAGTTTTCTGATGTCAATACTGTTTTCATCAAACCAGTTCTGATGCTTTCTCTTCATAGGTCAAAGTATGCTTTATGCAGTGCTGTGAATAGCTTTTTTAAAACGTTCACAGCTTTTATCTTCATTTAATTCATTTAGACTTGCACTTGAGGCAGTTCTCTATTGCATCTGTATATTCTAGTCTGGACATGTTTAGCCTTTTTAGAGGTTTAGATATCTGCAGAAGTCTCTTTGGTTGAATACCTATGTTTAGCTTTGTGATGATGAGGCGGTGGTCTGTTCCACACTCTGCACCACAGCAAGATTTGGTGACACGTATGTCCTGACGGTCAGATTGTCGGTGATGACATAATCTATGAGGTGCCAGTGTCTTGAGCGGGGATGCATCCAGGAGGTACGCTTTCTCATTGGAAGACTGAATATTGTGTTTGATATGAGCAGCTTGTGTTCAGCACATGCCTCGAGTAGTAATAATACGTTGCTTTTGCATTGACCTATCCCGAATGAGCCAAAGACTCCTTTCAAGATGTGATGGTCAGAGCTGTCTCTTTCGTTCAAGTCACCGAGAATCAGCAGCTTATCGGTGTAATCTTGACTATCTTAGCTTAACAATGTAATACTAATATTAACATCATAAGTCACCTTGGTAATATATTCATTTCGAACATATATAATTTGTAAAAAGAGAGGTTAGGGTTATGTTATAAACCATATTGTTGTTTTTTTATTTGGGGATTAACTTGACACTAGTTATTAAGATGGGGGGTGAGATTCTGGCATGTGATTGGGTTGACGGATATCAGAGATGTCTAAGTGAATTTTAAGTGACAAGAGACAGGGGTGCATCTTATCCCCATTCCTTTTCCACCTAGCCATCGACAATATAATGAGGAGAGCAATGAAACATACTGCCTTTGGTATTCCATGGCGTGAACAAAACCGAAAGACGAACTTGGACTTATACGGGCAACAAATAAATGCATAAAAGAAAGGACGGAGAGCCTAGAGAGGCACCCGAATTTGGGCTTTATTAATTAAGAAATTTAAAAATTAAGACTAAAATTTTGCGAGTGGTATACAAAGGATGCCCCCCTCAGACATGGCGAGTCAAAGCTTGAAGAGATGGACAAGTTCACTTGATAATAATAATAATAATAATCTTTATTGTCCATAAGGAAATTTATCTTACAATGTGTGCATTATACAAAACAAAACATTATAACTATAAAGAAAAACAAAATGTTCATTCACACCAGACTCACTCACAATTTGCATGTGAAAATTTTACATCAGATTGTTTCTATTTAATGATTTGATTGCCAGAGGAACAAAAGAGTTTTTGTGTCTTTTTGTCTGCCTTGGCAGCATCATAACAAATGCCTCATTGCCTACCATAATGTAGCGTGCCGAATAGGAAAGGCAGGGAGCAATTTCCAAAGGCTGCAACCTATTTGGACCAGCCAAACCATTGGACTCGAGACAAAAATACACCTTCTCAACACAATCGTCATTCCAACTGCAACATATGCATGTGAGACATGGGAGTCATCTGTCAAAATTGAGAAGAGACTAAATGTGTCTCGAAAAATGGCTGAGACGGATTTTGAGAGTCAGTTACACAGATCGGGTCTCAAACAAGAAATCATATGCCGAACTGGTAGTCGAACACTTACTGAGGCTGTGACAGAGCGTCGTATTAGGTTTGCGAGACATGTTTTACGACAAAATGAACTACGCAAACAAAGAATTGCGATGACATGAAGCCAAATACGAGGAAAGCGAAAACAAGGACGTCCTCGTATAACTTGGCGTCATACCTTCATGGAGGACGTCAGAACAGTGGGCATCAGGTGGGAGGAGGCTTCAGACATTGCCAGTGACAGATCTTTATGGAGACAGCTTGCCGCCCAATGCGCCGAACGGCGCTGGAGAATCTAAGTAAGTAAGGTGACAAGATCTTAAAAGATTTGGTGAGGAAATTAAAGAGTTGGTGAATGGAGTATGTTAGAGTTGTGGAGTTGGAGTACGGATATTGAAAGAGAGATTGCAGTTGGTGACTAGTTTTTTTATTTGTCTTCTTACCACTACATCCTCTGTTTTGGACCCCTCAACTCAAGAAAACATTAAGAAACTGGAACAGACACAAAATAGAGCAGTGAGATTCATAACAAACTACAATTCACATTTGACTAGAGACTAGACTAACAGTCTAACACCTTTAGTAAAATCACTAAATTTAGAAAGCCTTCAGGACAGAAGACACAAAAGTAAATTAGCAATTATACATAAAACATTGAATCATATTCTTTAAATATTAAATACACAGATTGAATCTAATAAAATACTCAGAAAGACATAAAGATAAAGGAGCATTTCTTGTCTCAAATGCAAAGTCAAATATCTACAAATGCTCCTTCTTCTATATTGTTATTAGTGCATGGAATGGGTTGCCTGGGCTAGCCAGGAAAACCAGTGACTTGGCAGAATTTAAATCATTGGTTAATATGCATGACTAGATGCATGACGTGTAGGAGTTATTCTTTCTCAATGTAATTATGTGATATTTAATATTATCAAATGTGTATTACATAAGGTAAGAATATAAGATATATATCTGGTGGAGTTTGAAAGAATAAAAGTTTATTAATATTGTGCATGAGTAGATTTCGTTCTTCACTAGTGAGAGAGAGAGAGAGAGAGAGAAAGAAAGACAGAGAGAGAATGTTCATATTAGCTCATAGAGATCATGTCTTCCTTCGCGTCTTAATCCTGAACTATATATTCGAGTTGCTCCCAAGCAATCCAACCATCTAGACAACAAAATTTACAACCACCCAAGCAGCCCATATACATGACGATTTGTGACAGTTGATAATTTTTAATTCATAGCTTCCAATCTTGATGTATCAAATATAAAAACGTGCCTTTTTTTTAACAGTATAGCTTACGTCACAGACAGCATTCAAAGCAATGGACAGAGTGGAATGGAGTATGATTGTCGATAGATGATGTGTGGGGCCCTTATGGTTTGACAGGTAAAGGTGAAGGCAAATGTTCGTAAACATCTTCAGATAAACAAATTAGTATAACTAGTCCAAAACTCCCGCAGTACGAAGAGGGGAGGGAACGGGAAGGTTTTGAGCCCGGGACTATCGATAAATACAAACGACAGTTCAGCGCGCAATCCGCGCGACCAGGCGGCCATCTGTAGTGACCAGTTATACTACTTATTCTCCCCCTCCCCCGCTCTTATTCTTTTTGTGAGGTAACTCTATCCACAGAAATAAAAGAATGACCTTTCCTTTACTTCTTGCATGTATCGAAACTGTTGAGCCATGAAGAGATTTATATATATGTAAATTATTATTGTTAAAATGTTTTAGGCACTTGAAAATACTGTAGATCCTTTACGTTTAAAGTCTCGTCATGATTTCATGAGACGTGGCACTGTGTATTGAGTATAGAATCAGATTTAGAGCCGAGTTATGAGTCTTTTCTAGAGATATGTTGGAAGGGCGTGTCAGATCATGGTCATTCTTTAAGGTTAAAAAACTGTTGTAACACATTATAGTTTTGAAGTTTTGAACCAGTAGCCTTGTTTCACAATTATGTAAAAAGACTTTACTAATGTTTAACATAGATAATATTTTAAACGTCAATACCTTTTATAAAGACCTTTTAAAATGCAAGAGGCTTCTGCAACCATAGCTGATAAAAACTTTTATGAAAAAAAATGCGTCACGGGGGATCTCTACCTACGGGATTCTTCTTGAATCTTTCAAACTAAACTGGTCGAAATAGAAGCTTTTCGTGTGTCAATCTACTCATGCATGTTAATGACTTAAACTCTGCTAAGTCGTTAGTTTTCCTTCCTGATTCAGACAACCTCTTCCATTCCTTTAATGGTACTCTACTGAATAAAAACGCCCAATATTTCTGCATTTTGCACGGTCACATATACAATTTAATGCAATGCGTTTTTCAAACAGACTTGTAAAGATTTACTAAAAATTTAAACTTGGATTGTTAAAGATTTGAGCTCAGATAGAAAACATAAATACCTCTGTTTAAAATAAATTTTCGTTTACTGTTTTGTGTTTTTTTTTTTGTTATTGACATTAGTTTATGGACAGTTTTATGTTTGTTTTTAGATGCTATACAGTCTGCATAAATTTCATTGTTTAATATTTGATACATATGAGTTTTGTGTATGTTTACTTTTTCTATTTTTAAAGTTCTTCCAAGATGAGTAAATACGGGGCACTGTATATAAAATTGGATTTAATGCAGAGTTAATAGGTAGCACTAAAGCTATTACCCAGGAGTAAGTCTCACGAGTGACTTCATAGTCACTGACCACTGTCCTTATTCCCATGACACATACTGGAAACCAGCAGATAAAATTAGACAGCACTACTACTGACAGTTTGAGAGCCACTGAAATGTTATCTGCTCTTCTAGCTGAAGCTTGACTTTCAGTTTTAAACTTAGAACTATGTTGAGATATTGTCATGAAAATTAAAAACTGACCAATGGCGATAGCAACGAATAAAATAGAGTTTAAGAAAAGAAAAACGGTCACTGAATAAATCCAGGCACTACCACTAGACTTTCTTAAAGGAAATCCGAGACACATTTCACTGGCAGAATATAAAGCTGATTCAGAATAGATTGCTGGGATCACAGACAAAATAAATCCCAAACCCCAAGCTACAGCAATCAAAATATATTTACCCAAGTTTGAGATTTTGTACTCACCAAAAGGAAATCTGATGGTCAGAAATCTTTCAAGTGTTATGAGCAGAATAAAAAAAGTGGACGTTTCACTGGACAATGTAGCCAAAGTTCCGGCTATTTGACATAATGTACTTTGTTTCCAAGACATTTCATGTACAATATAAACATCTCTATAAACAACATCAACTGATGCAATAATGACAAGGTAAACGCCCATCAGAAGATCAGAAACTCCAAGACATGTAACAAATAATACATATGTCAGGTGAAGTGTTGCACGTTCAAATAAAACACGATAGCCCAATGCGATCATATTTCCAAAAAATGCACTAATTGCAACAATCCATAGCAAGACTCTTTTTATAGAATCTCCGATAAGATCTTCACAAGTTGATAAAGCTTGTTCTTCAGCTTCACATTGGTGTGCTGAAAGTTTTTCTCCTCTGAAATATGAACAACAAAGTTTGTAGTCTGCTAACACTTTACCTTTTACCGTAACGTCGTCGAAAAAGTTTTCTTTAATGTAGTCAGAAATATGAGTCTCTCGTAAGTCTATCATTTCATAATCGGCTTTTCGAGACAAAACCACATTTTTTATGTTTGTTGCCGAAAGATTAAGATACTGTATTTTATGATTATCTATCAAACTTATTTCCGTAATATTAGTGAATGAAAGATGAAGGAATTGTAGATTTAGATTATAATGTAAAATTATATCCGTGATTCTCGTAAATGAAAGATCTAGTACAGTGAGTTGTCTAAACTGCCGGAAATAAAGTCTTGGTATCACACTGAGGCCAATATTATGAGAGATATTTAAAAAATAAAGATTCGTAAAATGTGAAGTAAAGTCGCTGTATGCTAACTCAACAAGATTATTGAAGCTGATATCTAAATGATAAACCAAACTATTTTTAGTTACACCCCGAGTCTTGTCATTAAGACTACACCTGGAACATATGAAAACCAAAAGTTTTTTTAAAGATGACATGTTTATAAAATTACTATTTTGAGACACATCAATGCCAGAAATATTTAGAAACGTTGTGTTTGGGGAGAAGGAAGAAGCGTCCAGCGAAGTTTTTGTATCGCTGACAGTGACCGTCCCGTCGAGACAAATAAAACCTGATGGACACTGGACTATACAGTTCAATTCATCATCAGCTCTAGGGCAATGGGGTTTACCGTCACAGATATAAATAGAATGAATTTTCCTTAAAGAATTCATACATTCAAAGTATAAATCAATATTATTTCTTACGCCTTCGTCTTCTCCATTTGGGCAATCTTCGACGCCATCATTTTTATATACATCTGGAATGCAATAAGATTCAAAACATTTCAAGAAACCCTTTGGGCATGAAAATGATTCGCAATTAAGAAAATGATACAAATTATCACAACCAATATTAGAGCCATGTCTATCTTTAATATAAATACATCTCGGTGCCCAAACACGATTATATTCACCAGAATGTTTTAAGTTCACAGCTGTTTTGTCACAAACTCTAATAAAATCATATATTAAGTCCACATCTTTTGTTTCGGGAATATCAAAATTTCCCTCAATACTTACAACCATTAGATGTATATCATTTATTGCAAAATCACAATCAAAGTTCCAATAATCGGGTATACAAACATCTGATGAGCACCGATTGAAAGTACAATCATCACAGTTTGACTCGTCACTTCCATCAGGACAATCTTTAATCATATTACACACTTGGCTTTTAGCAATACATTTCAGTCCATTGACGCTGGGATCATGACACAGAAATTGTTCACGTTTAATGCATGCTTGTAAATCTTGGAACTCATAATTACACACTTGTTCATCCTCGCCAGTAGAACAATCTAAAACGCCATCACACACATAGTTGTACGAGATATGGCTATTAATATCTTTGCACTGAAATGCTGGAAAATTAATACTGAGTAAGCTCCAAGTGTTAGAAATAGAAACAATTCGAAATGATCGCATGGCTTTGTTAGAATCATAGTAAACCGTTGTCAATGTTACATTAAAATTTATATTATAAACTGGAGGCCAGAATTCTTCATTTTGAACATATATATCCGTCACATAAAGCAGATAATCATTAAGGTAAACAATCTTTTGTTCACATAAAGTATATCTAGTTGGCGTAGATGTACAATTGTTTACAGGAAAAGTTATATTTCCTAAGTCTCTACTCAGTTTCCAAGTGAAACAAACCTTCTTAGTGTCGGCTATTGCATCGAAAAATTCTTTATGTTGCATCACCAAATTTGGATCTACAGGTCTGTTATTGGTCCACATGAAATGTACATTATTATTAGGATTTAATATAAACATTCCAACCCATAAATATAAATATTTTTTAAAATGGAGATTTTTTTCTGAAAAATTATTCGTAAATTTTATCAACTGAGTCCGCAAGGCTAATAAAAAGTTATCTGTGTCATGCATCGTCAAAAGTGACCTTTTTCGTACACAGTAGTTGGCAGCATCCTGCCAGTTTATTCCTTTTCCTTTTTTCTCAAACAGGAAACAGGAAACAATAATATTCTTAGACCTATCTACCAATGGAAACCAGTCTTTTAAGCATCGATTACACAGCCTGATGCTCAGTAAATTGTTAAACCTTAAGTCGTCATGACTGTCAACTTCGATAGTGTCACTAAATTTCACAGCTCTCTGCGAATCGAAGTCGTTAGCTTCTAAAATATCAATTTTTAGATCCGGCTGTCTTTGTTCAAAGAAAATAGAGCTGAAGTTATCATCTATAGGCCTACCACTCTTTTTTTGGTAAATGCTTATGATAAATGTTTTGGAAGAATAGTATTTTTCTCCCAAAAGGTTACTCTTTAACTTGAATATTTTATCTATTTTATTTACGTCCGTGTACTTTCGACAAATATGTGATACATCCGCAATGTTCGTGTCGTCCAATGTCATATAATTTCGACTAATCACATCAATCAATGTGACGGTCCAATTTCTAGTCATATTTACCAAGTAAGCAGGTTTAAGTATTTTCAGAATATTTTTTATCATTCTCCATTTCAGTGGTGGATACTGACAGTCTATCTTGATAACAAGATCCAGTTCAGCTCTGTAACAAAGATCTGGATCCCATTGGCTTGAGTATCCTACTAAACTACACAACAGACACATTGTTGCGAACCAAAAGAAAGTGTCCATTTTGAGAAGCACGCTTTAACATACAGGTATTATAATGATTGAACATAGAAACTTTTAAAAGTTTCATCAGCTCGTAGTCTATAATCCCTTTAGAACTTTTGAAATTGTATATATGAAAATAATAGACATAGCAGAAAGTTGTCTTACGAAATAAAACAACAATATTTAAGGAAATAGATTTCGTCACTAAACACTTGCGGACTGTCAGTCTCCAGAAAAGCTAGAAATCGTTCCCATACTTTGTGTGAGTCTGTCAATCATTTTATGAGGCTCCGCCCCAAGCCTTTAGTGATTTGATCCAGCATTTCGTTAGTTCGGTCCTACTGAGTCACTGTGATGATAGTCATGATACTCTGTTATATGAGATTCTCACTATGACGAAGAAAAATTACGCAATATAGTATAGCATTTCTAAATAATAAATGATTATTGCTAATGTGAAAGACAACGGGATATAAATTTGTTGCGCAGAATAGTACTTTGCCCTTCTTTTCTGTGGCTTCTCTGGAAATGGCAATTTGCAGATCTCTGTCTGCCTGTCTGGTAAAAAGGTTAAACACGTTGCTTCTCCCACACCCAATCTCGCATAATGTGTTTTCACACCTGTATGAAAGCGTGTTTATGAGTATAGAACAATTTTAAAACGATAAACCTAGACCGAAAAGAAATAATCTTTTCTAAAGCTAAAAAAGTAAAAATTCTCACAGTAAACACAGGGACACACTAAAGGCACTAGTAACGGTGATTGTTTGTACGTATTTTCTTAAGATGGGGGGGTGTTAAATACGGTTTGTGTAAAGAGGGGTCATTCTAAATAAGGTGCCGCTCTTGATATAGAATATAGATCGTTGATTGACAAGATAAAATTATATTGGACTAAGTCGTGAAAAAAATATTATTGTAATACTTCAGGGGCGTAGCTAGGAATTTTTCATCGTTTGAGGGGGCGGGGAGGCTTGACCTCTTTGAGGGCCCCTGATATTTTGCGTTATGTTTAATTTTTAATGTAAAAAAACAATCATTTGGGGCCCCCCTCAAGTGGAGGCCCCGGGGGGATTTTCAAATTCCCCCTTCTCCTCCCACCCTATCTACGCCACTGTAATACTGGATGTTTAACTAAATATGCAAGGGGCAAAACGTTTATTGTTGTTGGAGGGATGTTTCAATAACCATAGTGTGTGTGTGTTTTGGTGCATTCTAATTGTTAGGCACCTCCACCATGTGTCTTATGTAGATACGTCAGAAAAAAAAAACAACTTAAAATAACAAAATCAAATAACACAGGCGAAATACCATCAATATGAGCCTACACACACACAGATAGTGAATGTCGAAAGTAAGACAATAGCGAAGGCAGTGGCGTAGCATCCATGGCGCGAAGGGGTTCAATGAACCCGGGCCCACGACCTTTAGGGGCCCACAGCCTGTGGGTAGCAACAATGGCGCAAAAAGGTTAATTGCACTTGAGCCCATGACTCTTGATAAGTTAGGGCCCACGCGAGAACTTAAGGATGACACTAAATCACGAATTAAAAAAAGATTTGTATTATTCAATTTTCTCAAAGCTTATTCTGTTTCTTTTTTTTTTCTGCATTTATAATGTGTTATAACAACTCTTCCATATTATATACAGTGCCTGTATAAAGCCAAATCCTTCCGAAAGGATTCCAATAACTACAACGAAAGACGATGAACATCCCAGTGACGGTCAAGTTGGACAGTTTATGAACAATTTTAATGTGAACGGTTGTATAAACTGTAAAAATGTTTTAGTGGCAATATAATCTCTTCAGTACTGAATAAAAAAAAACAAAAAAACAGTTAAATGAGTAGTAAGAAAACTATCTCAATAGTTATGAATCTAAATATCTTGTATCCGAGCCTATGACGTAGTTATTTTGAAATAGTGAATATCATTAATTTAGAACAGGCTTGTTGAACACAGCATAGTAATCCGGATGCGGCCTGCTTGGCCACCTCAAAAATTATCAAAATAATATTAAATAATATTAAACTATTAAATTAACCACCGCTAGTAAAAAAAAACACATACAAAAAAAAAAAAAAAAACATCGAATGGAAGGTTTTGAGGTCATACGATGTGAATGCGTGGTCATCGGCACCGTATTGGTTTCAAAATCAACCACCGCAGGAACCCTATATTGGAATAATTTAAATTGGAACTCGCTGAACCTCCAAGAAAACATTTCACATCTTGCTTCTAATACATTTGTGCGTAAAATTTATTATTAAATTAAAAAAAAAAAAAAACACTAATTTGGGAGCCTTTCTCAAGTGGGGGCCCAGGGGGAATTTTCAAATTTC
>JADKLZ010001913.1:29501540-29561314 GCA_021533235.1 Biomphalaria straminea
TGTAGGAAGGTAACGCTACCTTTATTCTATTCTAGTAACATTTATTGTTGGAAAATCAGAATTGTCTCCACAGCTGTTACTGTACTGTACAGTGTGCATCATTTATTATTGTGATATTGTAATGAATTAAAGGTAAACAATAAAAGATGATGGATGTTTATAATAATAACAACCACAAATGTCTATTGTCAATCCTTTAAAATCACTTCAGAGTCACAGATGAACATATGCAAGGCTTTGGGGAAGGTGCAACCTCTGTTTGGAGACGGTATAGTGAGTTCGAACTTCTGCGAAACTATTTGGATGTAACGTTTCCAGCAGTTATTGTTCCAGCTCTCCCAGAGAAGAAGGTCTGTAGTCACAAAATATTTAGCTAGTAAGATAATTGTTAAACAAGTAAAATCAGGTATTGAAGGGGACGTTTCAGTCAACTTAATCTGTTGCCTGCCTATTGCTATTCGTTTTCTTTTTTTCTCATCATTATGACTAAATGTGGTCGAGAGGTTAAGTATGCTTAAACTTGTCTTGGCATGACTACTTATAAAGTTGGGTTTACTGAACGCTTAAAGGTAGCAGGGGAAAATTTTTTGTTGGCCCCCCCCCCTCCCCCAACTGGTCTCTGAGCTTGCTATAAGCATGAAAATAGCACTATATAAAAGCTTTATCTTGGAAGACTGGTCCACTGTCACAGATGACAGTAGCTTCCAAATCTGGTAGCCTTTCATATATAGTTTTTCTTCTATAGGAGTGTATTGGGACACATGTCTTATCCAGTCCTCTGGATGGAGAATGCAGATTTGAAAGACATTGTTAAGATTCTTTGGTGGCACTTCACAGCGCAAATTTCGCAAATCCTTATTTTTGTTCTTTTTGGTTCTATGGCAAAAACATATTCTCCAACTATTCTCAAGTACCCATTAAAGCTGGAGGGACTCAGAGGAGCCCTAAAGATCCCAAAATTGAAAATTTAAGTCTTCACTGTGATTTGAACCCAAGACCCCTGGTTCAGAAGCCAAGCGGTTTACCACCTATATTTGTATTTTCATGTTAAATAAAACCTTTTTCATCAGTAACTTAAACTCATTGAAAGTTTAAAATTAATGTGAAATACATCAATGAATTATATCAAATCTTTGAAATTTAGTAATAGAATTTTTTTTTTAGGGGCAGTTGAGAGATTTTTCAGGAAATTGCATTGTTCATTTATTTTAAGTAATCTATTTTTTGCTATTAACTGTATTCATATTACATATAACATGATAACATAATTTTCAAAAAACATCTTTGTGCAAGTTTGACTTCTTGAGGTGTATAATAATATAATTATATTTACAATTGTATCTTCTTGCAGGCTACGTATGCTTGGCAGAATGTGTCCATGGATCGTTTTGATCCAGACTTTATTGAGCGGCGTAGAGCAGGACTGGAAGTGAGTAACACTAGATATTAGATATTCTACTTACCTAGTTTATATTTGAAATAATAAAAGAAAAGATTAATTAATTTTTTTTTCAAATATGTAGTTGAAACATTTTTTTTACTTTCGCCAGATTTTTCTTTTACGATGTGCTGCTCACCCAAAGCTTTGTCAGGATAAAATATTTATGGGATTCCTACAGCAAGTAAAACTTCTTTTTGTTTTTTCATCCATTTCTTTTTGTTAAGAGTTGTTGTTTTTGTTTTAAATACCATGTTTGATAATTGTGATATTGAAGTCAGCAAAGCTTATTTCTAGCTGGAAGAAAATAGATGTAGGTTTTATTTTATTGGATTCTTTTTAGTTTTACTGATTTAGAATGTAGATTTTCATATTTTGAACATAATTTTTTCTAATAAAAGGATTCTGCTACAAATTATTAACTCTTTGACTCCGGAATTAATCCGGAATTATCTTCCACTTTTGGACGGAATTAATTTTTCCGCCATTTCGGAGTGCGCTACTCTGCTTGGATATAACTTGTATAACTTTTTTATTTATTATTGGAAAATAATAAATTTGATATACAATTAAAGAGAAATGGATGTTCTTTCTTTTTCATAAGTTTTTTAATATGCAAATTATGTTGTTGTTGTAATTTTGGATTTTGAATACAAAATTAAAAAATGAAAAACTTACCAACTGACATTGAAAATATCCATTTAAGTTCATGTTTTAAGAAATCTATTGTCCTAATTGAATCTAAAGAACTTTTTTCCTCATTTGTATCCATTTATATACATAAAACCACAGAAGAAACAGCAATAGACACAAAAAATGATAAACTGGAGCTAATAATCCAATGTCACTACTTCAACGAAAAAGTCCAGCTCATTAGACTGAGTCCAGGTTGACATCCACATTTTTTGGTGGATAAAATCAGAAATAGTTCCGTTTCAGTGCCTAGATCTAGAGTAGACCTCTATCTGATTATATTTAGATCTAGATAATGTAGAGACAGCTAAAATAGTTCTAGATCTACATCGAACTTTAGCTGGGAGTGGGGCTGCTTCATCAGCTAAACTTCATCATTACTAGACCTAGCCCTAGGTCTATAAATTTTATAAATTAATTTACTAGATCTAGATCGATATTATTAGATTTAGACAAAATTATTACCATTAGAATGATCAGATAAAACAAAATCACTGTCATGTGAATTATTTTACTTCTTCATCAAAGAAATGCTTAGATCTACAAAGGTTAGATGGCCCTGGTTAAGGGTCCATGTAAAATGAAACACACACGCACAAATAAAATTTTTTTATTATTTTAAAACCTTTTAAAACATGTTGAATCCGGATGTTTAGCAAAGGGAAACTATCCTAGATAAAAAATTAAGCAATAAAAAACATGAATCGGAGGAATAAAAACGAAAAAAAAAGTTAAATAGTCGACGATTTTTCCGTTGGTCCGACTTTTTCCCCCCTTTTTAAAATCAACGAAACAATCGTTGCTCCGGAGTCAAAGAGTTAATAAATTTGTGTGCTATTTTTTATAATTACTATATACTAAATGACCTTAATAAGATATTTTCAACATCTTCAATCTAACTTTCTACATCATAAGTAAACAATAGTACATACTTTCAGATATTTATGTTGAATGCTAGAACTATAAATATTTCCTTAGATGTATCAGTTTGCTCATGCAGCTAGATGCATATTTGCATTGTATTGGTTGCTTTCAGATCACATCCCTAGGTGCAATAAATACCACTTAATTAAAACTTCCTTGGCCATACACATTGTATTTTTTTAATCGTTGAAATCATTGAGAGTTTAAATTGGGTAATTAGTGATTTAAATTTTAATACTTTATATTTTTTTGTGTCTTGTTAGGAACAAGGCTGGAGAGAAACAGTGAATGCAACAGATTTCTACAGTAAAGTAAGTAATGCATTGTGCAAGGGTCAGAATTTAAAGAAAACATTTTTTTGTTAATTTAAGTTACATTAAGATTTTAATATCACTGCTAACTTTTATCCATCATCTACTTTAAAGTGAACTTTTTTTGTTGTCTCTAGGCAGAGTCTAGGTTAAAAGCTTTAAATGCACAGTTTAAAATAAAGAAATCAGACAGGTAAGTTAATTGCAGTGTTAAATGTTAATCCACCATTTTTTAAATAGCTGCTACAATTTTCATGTATAATATTTTAAAAGACTTGATTTGATTTTGCTGTAGTCAGTGATAACAATGAATCAATTCAATATTTTAATCTTAGAATATTTTTTTGTAGTACTCAATTACCTGGTAAGTGCTAAGCAACTAAGACAAAGACATATATACAATTGTTCTGCATCTGCTGACTTAAGATTCACCTACTTTGTGATTCTCAATTCAAAGGCTTCATCACCAATCAAACCTAGATCGAGGATAATTTCCAATGCGCTCTGTTCACTGCATTTGTAACCAATACCATTCATTAACATCATTACTAACAGCCATTTCTGCATATTCAGTTGCAGTTTTAATACTAGAGTTCGCTTGGAATTAAAATGAGCACACAAAAAATCCATTTCAAATTATTTTGTATTACTTTCGTTTCTATGTTGAATACTTTTATAGACATTTTTTAATTTCATTTATTGCAGGCGATTTGATGAACTTAAAAATTACTGTACTGAGCTACAAAGCAATATAGGAAATATTCTCAAAATTAGAGCGGTAATTTTATATTTTAAACTAAAAAACATTTTAAGTATTAATGTAAGTCATTAAGATATCCATACTATATTTCTTTAAATTTATTTCTATTAGTTCACCAATTTACATGTGAAATGATGATTAAATATTCCTAGAGTTTGGTGCTCATACAATGTCTTTAATAAGCTGCCATATTACCCTTTTTCTATATACCTGCCATAAAATGACAATTAGGGCCTTTTACAAATATCTGTTGAACTGTTGACTCAAGAAATATTCAAGAAATATTTGGCTTATTCTAAGCATGAAAGACTTATCTAATGTGTGATTGTATTTTTTTAAAATTAAGCTCCTTTGAAAATTTTAGATTCAAAAGATTTTAGATTGATTAAAAAGGGAATTATTTAATTTTGAGCTGAAATTTTTAATAAATATACTAATATTTGTTTCAATTGATGAAAACAAATTTGTTTTTTCTGTCTGTTTAGCGAATGTGTGATAAATTGTATGGTATCCATAAAGTTCATGGCAACTATGCCCGTGTTTTCAACGAGTGGAGTGCTATTGAGAAAGATATAGCTGAGCATCTACAGAGTGCAAGCCATTACATGGATGTGTAGGTTGAGCTCTTCTGTTTATCAATGTCTTCCTGATCAAATGGTTGAGGGATCTGAGCACTTTATAAATGCTTCACTTTGCTTTGCTCTTTAACCCAATCAGCATAGCTTATAATACAAATAAAATTTAAATGCTTGTATTTTATACATTTAACTATTTAGTCACTCATCTCAAAAGGCCAATACAGAGACCATTCGTTATAAAAAGCCTGAACACTGACCTGCCACATCAAAACAACCTGTGTGCAGTTTAGACCAAAACCTCTTTGCCACATCACAGGTCTGTACGATATGGGAATGAGCTATTGGTCTAAACTGCCCACAGGTTGTGATATGACAGGTCAGTTTTCAAGCCTTCTATAACAATTGGTCTTGCCTAGACACACAACCCATTTAGACATACATTCTTGACATTTTGAGATTCTTGTATTGAGGACCACTCAAACATTTGAAATACAGAAAAAAAAAACAGCCAATTTTTCCTATTATAGCTGTAATTGAAATTAAAAGAAAAAAAAATACAACTAAAAATTACTAGCTAAGAACAGGTTGGGGAATATTATTTTGTTCTAAAAGATTAAGATTGAAGAGCTAGTTTCAATGGTGAAATTGCAAGGCAAAATATTTGTTGCAGATGTATACATGTTGACTTTTTTTTATTTATAGAACTTTTATATTTAGAAAATTGTAAAAAGCAGAAAACTGAGCACAATAAAAGTTCTTTTTAATAAAAAAAAATATTTAAACTTACAATCATTTAAAAATGTTTTTAAAATATATAATGCATATTTTTTGTTTCAGATTTGCTTCATCGATAGATGCTCAGTTGGAGGAAGAGGAACAGTATGCAGATCAGCTGAAGGAGTATTACTCATTTGGAGACTCTGTTAGGTATTTTACACTAGTATTGGCATCTGTAAAGTAAACTTAAGAATGAATTTGAAATGTACAGATTCTTGATTAAACAACAAAAAGAAAATGGAGTTTTTAAATTGGTTAATTCACGTATTTTTGTAAGTTGGTAAAACTTTCTTGAAAGGAAGTTCAATCTTTTAACCATTGCTCTTGTACATCTAGTAAAGTTCCTTTTCAGACCTTAACATTTATAGGGCAGATGATGTTAAGGTCATCTGTTTCTTTGGCCAATGGTTAATGAGTTGGATGTTACAGATTGAAACCCATTACCCCAGGTTTGGAAGCCAAGCACTCAGTCATTAAGTCCCCAACCATTGCACTTAGATTTAGTAAAATTAAATTTTTTTGGTTGAAAAATGTATTATAAAGCTCTTTTTTTATCAGTATTGGTCGAAGTACTGAACTCCACCAACTCTTAGTCCCTACATCTAACTTCCACTAGGCCTGGGTTCCTTAGAGCAGGGGTTCTCAACCTGTGGGTCAATTAACAATTAGCTGGGGGTCACCTCAGACCATCGAAAATATGGATTCTTATTGTCTATTCTTCTATTGCTGCATGTGTGTGTGGGGGGGGAGGGTCATGTCAGAGTTGGGAATTGTAAAAAGGGGTTTCCGAGCATAAAAGGTTGAGAACTGCTGCCTTAGAGTCACTCCCAACTTTTCTATTTTTCTAGCTTTAGATCCAATAAAGTTCATAATTTTTCTTATCAGTCAAGTTCTCTCTGTCTCTATAAATGGAAGTAAAGCTTTATTTAATCAATTTTAGACTTTTTAACGTTTCAACTAAAACATTGATTAACTTAAGGCTTATTACAAGCCTGAAACAACCATATACATGCCTGGTTCATATTTATTGCAAATTTTTCAATATAAAACAACAATGAATTGTATGCATTGTATTTTATATAGTAATGAAGCAGCTATTTGTGATGGTTAATATAAAAATGCACCACATTTTCTTAGCTAATTTAAGATCCTGGCATGATTGTTCTTTATCGTGTCACACTTTATTGGGAGCACTGATAAAGTTATTTTAAGGAATTCTGGAAAAACTAGGCTCACAGTCTGGTGGACTTAATGTTTTATTATGCAACCACCTCTATAAGTTGTTAAAGCTTAGAGTTTGGTAGAACTTTCAGTACAGTGAAATTAGCCATGAGGAACTCAAACTGTTCAAAAATGATTGTCACTAGAATTTTTTGTGATTATGCCTTAAGTTAATTATTAGTTTTCTAAAACAATGTATCGTCTACATGTATCAGATTAGCAAAACATTTTTAAAAAACCATTTTTATATACATTTTGTTGTTCGAATTCCATATCATCATTTTTTTATTATTGATACTTTTAAACAGTATTTGAAGTCTATATAATAATTTTATTCTTATTTATAAAATCATTATATATTCTTATTTATATAATCTTTATATATTTTTATTTATAAAATCATTATAAATATTCCTATTAGGTCTGTCTGTCGAAGATATGAATGTGCTCAGTATGATTTAGAGAAGGCAGAGGACAACTTAACGTATAAAATAGGTCAAAGGGACCTCTTGGTAAGTGTTGTGACACGGTTACTATGTGTGGGCAACCGTGACACACGGTCAAGTGTTGGAGAACTGGGAGTTAGGGGACTTGGGGAAGTGACGTGTATGTTATAGGAGAGAGAGGAAAACAACCGAGTAGAGTGTGTTGTAAACAAGAGAGTTGCTGTGTATAATAATAACTATGTACATACGTTCTATTGAATAATTTGTTATATTAATGAATAAACTTGGTTCTTCACAACTGGCGACCCCGACGAGATACGACGAAACACAAGTAAGTGAAAATGTCGATGTACCAAATATTTAGACAAGCGGGCAAGGAAAATGGCCTGCAAGGAGAAGAACTTGAAAAGTTCATTACACTAAAAATAACACAAGAGGAAGAAAGAGAAGAGAGGAGGCTAAATAGGGAAGAAACTAGAAAGAAAGAAGAAGATAGTAGAAAGAAGGAAATCTTACAACTAGAACTAGAACTTAAAGAAAAGAAAGACAAAGAACAACAAAATGAAAAAAAAGAACACTTTGACAAATACAAACAACTAGACAGAATGTCTCCATTCGACGAGAGCCAGAACGAGTGCATAGACTCATATCTACTGAGGTTTGAGGACATAGCAACAGCCTGCAACCTCCCTCAGTCAGAATGGTCAAGAAGCCTCATGGGGCGATTGAAAGGGAGAGCCATGAATATCTGCATACAAATGCGAGAAGAGGAAAGAAAAGACTACGTGGCCGTGAAAGAGGCTTTACTAAGACAATTTGGCTCCACAAGTTACGAATACAGAAGGAAATTGAAAGAGTCGACACCTCTAGCGAACGACGATCCACAAATATTCGTCACCAACATGTCAATTTACTTCGATCGATGGGTAGACCTGTCAAAAGTGGATCACAAATATGAAACCCTCAGAGAACACATCATAATGGACGCTGTGATGGAAGCTTACAATAACAATGTGAAAACATACGTAACGGAGCGAGAGCCAAAGACCATCAGCAGCCTCATAGCACAACTAAGACAGTATAAGGCTGCACACCCAAGAGAAGTGTTAGCTAGAGAGAACCCAACCGCGGCATCCGCTTTTATGGTGAGCAACACCGTTAGAATGCGGACACCAAGCCCTCTATATAGAAGAGAGAACGCTAACCGAAGCCCAACATATACGGAAAGAAGAGAGAAAGATAAGGAAATGAGCCCAACCTATAGTTATCAAAGCCCAACATATACGGAAAGAAGAGAGAAAGATGGAGAAAGGAGCCCAACATATAGCTACAAGGAACAAGAATACAGACGAAATCAGCAAAGAGTTCGTTTCCAATGTGAAATATGTGGTAGAATAAACCACACTACAGAGACTTGCTTCTACAACCGACGCAATAAAGTTGGGAACAACAGACCAAGAGATCGAGCGTTTGCTGCCAAAGACGCTGATAAACTGCAGGTGTACCCAGGCTTCGTGGGGGAACAGATGACCAACGTACTGTACGATACAGGCACAACAGGAATTTTAGTCGCAAAAGAATATGTCAACCCACATGAGTACACCGGAAGAAGACAAGACTGTGTTGGTTACACTGGCCAAGTAACTACACACCTGGTAGCACGTATCAACATACACACACCGTTCATCAGTGGTTGGCATGAGGCTTTAGTACTAAATAATAAGCCTGACAACATTGGTCTTATCATTGGGGGCATCAAAGGCTCTAAACCTTGCACAGCAGAAGAACTAAACGAGTGGAAAGAAAAATACACACAGAAATGTTACATGGTTACTACAAGAGCTCAGAAGAAAGCAGAAGAAGTGCTAAATACAAACAATGAAAATGAAAATACTGAAAAAGGAAATAGCCATATGAGAAACCATAATCAATTAAACGAACCGAATGAAATCTCAACAGAAAGTCAAGACCAACTACAGATTAAAACAGAACAATTTGTCACTGAACAGAAAAATGATCCAGATCTAATGAAACTCATAGATAGTGTCGCTCCACCAAGACGAGGGTTAATCAAGATAGGCGAAGAGGGTGTCTATGTAAGAGAAATTCATCTGAAAGCAGGCAAGACACAACAATTGCTAGTTCCAAAGAAATATAGAGAACCAATATTGAAGCTTGCACATGACACCCCGTTTGCCGGACACATGGGAATAAAGAGAACATTGAATAGAATCTTGAATGAATTTTTTTGGCCTAGAATTACGCAAGAAGTAAAGGCCTATATAAAATCTTGCCATATTTGCCAAATACATGGAGCAAAAGGAACTTATATGCAAGCCCCAATACAGACAACAGACTTAAGTGAAATGCCATTTGAAAAGATAGCTGTAGATATTATTGGACCAATGCCAGTAATATCCGGAAGAGGCCATCGCTACATATTGACTGTTGTAGACATGTGTACACGGTTCCCAGAAGCAATACCATTGAAAAGAATTTCTTCTGAAGATGTGGAAGACGCACTAACAACAATATTTTCAAGAACAGGTTACCCTCGGATAATATTGAGCGATGAAGGCACTCAATTCAAATCAAATGAATTCGCGCAGTTTTGCAAGACTCTGAATATTAAACAACAATTTACCACTCGAGCCCAACCTCAAACAAATGTAATGTGCGAACGCCTGAACTCAACTCTGAAAACAATGCTGACCAAAGTAACACAGGACAACCCAACAGACTGGGACAAGCTGATCAACCCTATACTGGTCGCCTACAGAGAAGTACCACACACAACAACGGGCTTCTCGACATTCGAGATGACCTACGGCTCACCTGTTAGAGGACCCATGTCACTATACAGAGACTTTCTAGTTAATAGAAACATAGAACACGATGTACTGACAGGATACGATCTTGTCATCAAAACAAGACAAAATATAATCGAAGCATACAAAACTGTCCAAAAGCAAGCAAACAAAGAGAAACCAGAACTATTGAGAAAGCTAAATCAAGGACGAAAGTTGAGAACACTACAAGTTGGTGATAATGTCATGGTTCTGCTGCCTGACAAAAACAACCAGCTATTTATAAAATGGCAGGGCCCATTCCAAGTCACTAAAATGATCTCGAAGGTCGACTATAGCATAAACATCAGAGGCCAAGATAAAGTACTTCACATCAATATGCTGAAGCTGTACATGCCCAGACCATTTAACCTTTCAACGAACGCTAACCAAGACACGCAAGACAGTCAGAGAGTCATGATGACAGAACCAATAGGGCCACACAATACAGCAAAATACTATCAGACCACTACAAGACAACAGAAGCAAAATACTCAACGTAACAGTACCTACAACAAAGGGACAAGTCCGAATCATCTTAGGTTTATGTAATTACTATAGACGGTCCCTGGCTAATTTCACAAGTATTACACAACCTCTAATTGAACTGAAAAAAAAAGGCATGCCAAACAAGATCATGTGGAGCTCAAGACTATAGGAATACCTACAAAGCATTAAAAGTGCCTTCTCAGACGACATAGTACTACAGCTTTCAGACACCAGGACCCCTTTCTACTTGGCAACAGACGCATCCTCCACAGCAGTGGGAGGCACTTTAATACAGAAGTGTGACGCAACACAGCTGAACAAAAATACTCAACAATAGAGCGTGAAGCTCTAGCTATTGACAGCTTTACAGTTCAAGCCATTCGGGGACCTATCAACGTGATAGCTGACGTGTTGGCAAGATGTGTCTATGGACCGCTGGACTAAGGTTCATTCATTAATCAGCTAATGACAAAATAACTAATATCTTGTATGATAATTTTAAAATTTAGATTCTCAAGACGGAAGTAAGATTACGCTTCTGAATTTCTTTTTTATTTCATTCAGATATGTGAAATTTTAACTATAATATAGCTTTTTTTGTTTGTAACATTGATTATAGTCGTAGTTATAGACTAGGAATTAGTATGTAAGAAACACAAAGTAAACAATTCCCTTAGTTTGAAAGATGTATATGATGTAACAAAGTATTAACTAATTGGGTATTTTTCACCTTCCAATGTTCCATTCAAAACATTGTCGTTAAAAAAAAATAAATAAAAAAAAATGTGTGGATTTTGTTATACAAGTTTTAAAATAGAACAGGACATAAGCAGAGTTTGTATTTCCGCGATAGTTCATTAGAAATATTCCTTTCAATAACATATTGAAGATTCATTAGTATCTATAGGCATTATCAGTCGTCTCATAATTGAAGATGCCATTGTATAACATGTCATTTTTTTCTTGTCAATGTAAAACAGTATGAATGTACACTCAAACTATAGGGATCGTGAAATTTTGATACGATCAAAATTTTTCTCTGCCCTGGGAGGACTGTTGTG
This sequence comes from Biomphalaria straminea, assembly GCA_021533235.1. NCBI lineage: Eukaryota > Metazoa > Mollusca > Gastropoda > Planorbidae > Biomphalaria > Biomphalaria straminea. Next base: position 29,513,085 of record JADKLZ010001913.1, read on the forward strand.
ACACGGTTACTATGTGTGGGCAACCGTGACACACGGTCAAGTGTTGGAGAACTGGGAGTTAGGGGACTTGGGGAAGTGACGTGTATGTTATAGGAGAGAGAGGAAAACAACCGAGTAGAGTGTGTTGTAAACAAGAGAGTTGCTGTGTATAATAATAACTATGTACATACGTTCTATTGAATAATTTGTTATATTAATGAATAAACTTGGTTCTTCACAGTAAGTCAGTTACATATCGTCTAACTTGTGTAGAGTTGATCACAGTTGAAGCACTACCATTAACAAACATGTGTATGTTGTCTGTACTTAGCTGACGAGATCACGTTTTATTTCTGTTCTATAATGCTGCTATAAATAGAAACAGGCTATGGCAGAGAGCCCAGTCTCGGAAGAGGTAAAGGTAGCTAACATTGCACTTTTCAACTTGTAACTGTTGTGACATGTAATATTAGATGCATGCATCTGGATTGTTGAAACAGTATCTACCTGGAAGAGAAAAATATATTGTTACTGTGACTTTTTGGTTACAATTTGGTTCTGGTCTTTTGAAGTAGCTCATTTCAGTTATTGTTTGAGTATTTGTCAGATTAGAATTGTGTTTAAATTTTTTTACGTGTTTACTGCAGGAATTTAAAAATTTTACTGTATGACGTAGATTTATAATGGTTTTTAATTATTTTTAAATGATGAAAATGGAAAGACTGGTTTTATTTTTTGTTTAAATGTTTGTCTCCACATATTTTGAGATTGCTCAATGAATATGAATTTTATTTATAGAGATCTTATTGGCTACATCAGCTGTTGTAAATGACAGAAACCTAAAATGTGAATGATTTGCATATGCCTTGCATAGAAACAATTTTCTTTGAGTACATTTCTTTGTTTAAAAACTGATTCAAAATACAGTTGTAAACTATTTTATTGGTCAATATTATTTATTGTAGTTTTTTTTTAAAAAAGGATTGAATACTATATGGAACACTCAAGATGTCTTTGCAAATTTTATGTGCTGTGCACTATTTATTGTCCTCTTAAAATTGAAATTATTTCTACAATTTGTTTTTTTATTTGTTCTTCACTGACCAGCCTAATTTTTACTGAACCTATGTATTTTTTTTTAAATTAGTGACTGAAGAGAAAATACTTTCACTGGATCTACTTTTCACTTCAAAGCCACAGATAATGGAAACTTGTGTTTTTCTGTAATGTGAAGATAAATATTTTCTATGACAAAAATGCAGAAAATGTCTTTACATTTTAGATTTCACGCTACCCAGACTATCATTTATTTATATTGTTGCATTTCCACTTCCGCGCCACACTGACAGTGCCCATCAGAGCGCCATTCAATATAAGTAGTATAAGACATGTTGATACAAGAAGAAGGACTGTTATGGATCCAGTTAAAGTTATGGGAGTCTGAACAGTCTGGGGCCAAGTTCTGTCCTGTGTGATACCAGTCAGTGAAGGACAATCACAAAGTTAATAATCTTTTTAGAAGTGTATGTCAACAACCATTACTAACAGCTAAATCTCTATAGGACTAGTGTAATGATTTCACCCTTATTATAGTACAGAAAAAGCCAGGAGTTGATTAAAAGTAGTTGCTTCTATGTTATTATGTTCTGTATCTTGGCATCTGTCCACTGGCTTCATCTATCACTACTTTTAATATTGTGAACTTCTCTGGTAAATTGCTTTGATCTAGTGAAGTCAGAATGTCTTTTAATATATATATGTTAAACACTTAGTGGTTCTACTGACATCAGATTTTGAATTATTTATAGTGCTATTGGTGCTTCTTATGCAGAAATCTTTTCTGACCAATAGCTTTTCCCTTGGTAATATAAACAAATGAATATGTATCATTGACTGAAAAAAAGTCCCAATTACCATATTCATGCTCTAACTTGAACTGTAAAAAAAAGTTCCAATTACCATATTCATGCTCTAACTTGAACTGTAAAAAAAAGTTCCAATTACCACATTCTTGCTCCAATGAAATGCCTTCTAATTGCATTTTTTGGGGGTGGGGAAATAACTTTGTTTGCTTGTATTGTATCTAAAAATTGAAACATTTGTTTCTGTGCTGTACATTCAGACCAGCAATCAAGGCAAGAGTGGCTTCTCTTTGAGTGGCATGAAAAGTAAAATCTTTGGCAGTGAAGCGCCTGAACAAAGGGAGGTAAGACTGAAGCAGCTGGAGGAACAGATTGTCCAGGCTGAGGCTGAGCTGAAGAAAGTCCAGGAGGAGACAGAGTGAGTAGGAGAGTGGGTTTTCATTCTTGTCTTTTTAGAATAGCTATCAATGGATATTTATGGTCTACTAGTGAAGTGCAATAGTTTTTTCACATGGTCAGATATAAAGAGTAGTTTAAGGTCTTGTAGACTGACAATAAGTGCTCCACTTTAGTAAGAATAAGAATGCTAAAGTATATCAATCAATTAATAAATATTTTTTTTAGTAAGCATAGGATTTATTAGAATTTAAATGGCACAGTACTCGTAAACTTACTTTAAACAGAAAGGGTTTATTACAGGAATTGGTATGATTTGTTTTTTTATTTCTCTTTAAAACATAGCATAACGTTTTTCTATCATGGTATGTCCATTTAAATACAAGACTCCCTTGAGTTAAAGTCAAAGATGTATAGTATACATATATATATACAAATATAAGCTGATTACTCAACAGAAAGGAAAACAGAGAAAATGATGTCTATTTGATTGAGAGTGATAAACGATTAAACAAACAAGTATGCTAATTGATTAGTAGTCATAGTAATCTATCTTTAACACACAGTCTTGTCCTTCATACGTAGTTGGAACTTACATGATTTAACCTATATAGCTCCTCCTTCGTGTTCGAAGATGAGCACATCTCTCATTTCCTATGGACTCAACGATGGCTGTAAAGTCCAATCTTCGCTTTGAAAGGCCGGCCGCAAATGTGGCATGGGTGCGTTTTGTCAGTTGTAGATAGGCCTGCTTTTTCTCTCTGCTTTCTGTTGGTTCGGTGCTCTATCGCACTGGCCACTCTACTTGCTTCAAAACTTGAGACTCCGAGACTCACAGCTTCTCGCCATGCGGAGCGATCTAGAGCTAGTGCTTCCCAGCCATGAATGTCGATACCGCATTCCTTGAGGGTGTCTTTGTAGCGCTTGTATTGGCCGCCTTGAGAGCGCTTTCCTGTACAACAAAGAGTTTCACAACTGTTTAGAATGTTGTGTTTTTGCATACCATATGCATCTTGAATACAGGATCATAAAAATATATATTTATTTTAGTGTGCTCACTTTTTCCCTGCTTCTTACTTTAAGTACATAACAATAAATAACTGCATGTATTTTTAAAAATGACTTGATTCGCTAATAAGTAAAGCCAGTCCAGGACAGAAGAATTAAAAGTAAAGTAGTTATAATGCATAAAAGACTAAACCATAATTTACAATTAGAATAAAAACAACTAATGAAATACTCAGCAAGATACAAAGATATAGGCACATTTCTTAATACATAGGCTAGAACAAATTCTTACAAGTGCTCCTTCTTCCTTAGCGTCTTTAGAGAATGTAATGGGTTGCCTGAATCAGCCAGGAAAACCAAGGACTTAGCAGAGTTTAAGTCATTGATTAACATGCACGACTAGATTGACACATGAAATGCATATCTTCTTTTTTGAAGAGTAATCTATTAGATAAGATAGTGCTTTGTAACACTCTGGTAGCATTTGAAAGAATGCTGTTTTAAATCTTTGCACCCAATATGCCACAAGTACATCAGATCAAGATGAAGTGGTCTCCTTCTCTCCATTAAGGCTAGAACAGAGAGGTTTTAAAACTTCTTTAGGCCACTGTCAGTCCAGGTGCTTCTGATCATTTGGTGTTACTGAGAAGTACATTAAAGCCCAATTTATCAAGCTGGTTGTGTATCTGTTGTGTGTTTTTCTGTTACGTGTATGTTTGTGTTGGCATCTCTATTGTTCTTGTAATACTTTTAGCAGCCAAACTTGTATTTGTTTGGACTAATAAAATAATCTGATGATATCTCAAGTAAAGCTCTTTCCCATTTCATTTTAGTTTGTTTGTAGAACAAGCTCTCAGGGACATTGACAGATTCCAGAGACAGAAAACAAAAGACTTGCAAGAAATATTCACCAACTATGCTGTCATGCAGATCAAACAGTGTAAAAAGGTCGGCCTCACTTCCATTTGATTAGATTTGGTTTTCTTTATTCTGTTTAGATCTAGATTCCTTTACTTAACAGTTCATATGCTCATTAAATATTATTTTTGGTTATTTCAATTTTTTTGTTATAAAAAAATGTTCTTTTTTTTTTTTTATTGTTTTTCAGGGTATTGCCATATGGATCAGTGCAAAAGATTGCTTCAGTAAAATGTAGTTTCAAAAATAAAATAAAGTGTCCAAATATTTTGCTTAAATGAGGAAATTGAAAGATTAATCTGTAAATCTGTTGATGTCATGCTGATACATGGATACTACAGGAGATGTAAACAATTTGAGAACATCTTGTGTGTATCATTCTACTCTCAAGAAGTATTGCAGGATGTCCATAATTTCTAGATATTTTTCTTACCACTTGGAATTCCACATGTATATTACAGACGTTTACATTGCAGTTCAACATTTCTGACTGTCATTTCTCCTAAATCATCGGAAATGCTCAAACATCAACCCAAAAGATGTTCTTAGGAGCAGCTGAGATTTGGATCTCTGATCAAGAGAATTGAATCTTTATATAGTTTGGTCTTAGATCAAGGATGTTCCTCACATTTTAACAAATCTACAATTGTACATTAAGTTAAAAGACAGATTCATTTGTAATTGTGTACTTAACTCTATAATGGGCTTTGAAACAACTTTGACGTACCCTTTGTATTTGTGTCTAGTTTGTCTCATAGTGTAACTATGTTCTTTTTTTTTTGTTGTCTGTGATATTGAACTCATCATATTTCAAAAGGATTTTATTTTTTTGTTTATATTTTGTATAGTATGCTATGCTGACTATTTTCTATACAGTAGTATCAAGTTGTATAACCTAGATGAAAATATTCCTCCCAGTATTCAGTAAATAAATGTGAGCTTAAAATTAGCTTCTCCTTTTTATTTTTGGAAAGGAATATACAAGCTCCTGTAATTATCATCATCAACTTTGTAAAGAATGTTCGACTAAGTTGATCACTACATTCCACATCAAGTCCACATCTCTGGGTATTTTTTGTGAATGCTTTATGGTTAGAGAATTCTCACAATAAACCTAGTTTCTCTTGCTGCCAATACTTCAATGGTAATGTTGTGACTATATTTATGCTAACAAAATTGTGCATAAACTGGATGACTAAATTATTGATATTTGAAATATATATAATTAATATTTTGTGTATTTTGTTAATTATTATTATCAATTTTTGTTAATTTTTTAAAGTTATTGTCTTAAAATGTTTTCTTACACCATTTATGTCATCTAGTTTTAACCACAGAATCCTCATTAATTATTTTTTATTTGACCAGTGGATAGTTTCTTTCACTTGAAATTCTGATTTTAATTTTTTTAAAGTATTATATCTTAAATCAAAACTTGTTTATAAATTGCTTAACTACTTAATTGTCAGCTATTCCATGGATGATATTGTAAATAGGTTCATTTTAAAATTCCTTATTTCTAACAAGATTTTACATATTACATGAGAGATGATTTTAAACAATTATCAAATCTACTCGCTGAATGTTTTGTAACCTAAACTAAAGTTTATTTTCATTGTGTCAGAGAACTTTATGAAAGTGTTTAATCGTGACAAGGAAAAATGTTTTAGCCTTTCATCGCAGAGTCTGAGGAAAACAAACTTTGATATTTTCTGAGGACAGTCTAAGGAACAAGTTGTCTTTTTTTTCAGTTTGTACCTTTTACATTTTTTCAGTACTCAAAACTAATTTCAATAGAACATCATAAATGACACAAAATTTAGTTTCAATGCTTTAAAAGAAATTTTTAGCTTTTATTTTATTGATTCATTATAAAAAAATTTTACCTTGTAAATGCTGAAGTTCGTGAGTTCTTATCAGGAATGATTTTCAATCAGCGAATCCCTGCCAGTAATTTTCTCTTAACTCTTTCTCTCCTAACTGACGATACCAACATTGATTCCACCAGTATGTGGCAAATAATTACGGAGAGAAAGAGTTAGGTCTTTCCATGTGATACAAATGTGTCCTTCAGGAAGGAATTCCTCAGCTCCTAAATGTATTCAATAACATTTATTGGATTTCAAAATACTTTTTTTCTTGAAGGCAAATAGTGTTAGTTTACTATATAATTTTGTTACTAAACTAAGTAAAAGAAATGATTTTTTTTTAACTATAAGGCAAGTAACTTGTGCTGATTTTGTTAATAAAACTGTTGTGTAAGTGGACAACCATTAAAACAAATTGGTAAGGTAAATGTGAATGTTTTAATTTGTCAATAGATTGTAAATGCTCTTTATGTAAATTATCTACCCAGACTTGTTCTACCCGTCCTACAAAACTGAATGGATTTGTTGGATATACTCCACACATACTCCTAAACATGCTGAAGGTTAAACACCACACAAAACATAGAACCGTGACCTTCATTAACTCCCCAGTGTCTGAGAAATGTAACTGATACCATTACTTTTTATTTGGCATCATTTTTGCAGCTGGATATTTGCTCAGTTTTTGAAAAGCTTTTAGTCTTTTTGTTTTCCATTCATAGATACAATATTTCTTTGTTTTGTTCAATTTTTAAAAAATGTGTTAAGTGTCTGGTCCAAATATTTTTGTCCTTACTTTTAAGGAATTGTTGAAACACTGCATGTGAATAAATGTAATGATGGCGTTGATTGGAAGGCAATTTAATGTAATCATGTTGATTCAATGTAATTTTGAGTTGTTAATTAAGTAACATTTTACATTTATATCAGTTTAAAAAACAAAACAAAAAATAATTAAAACTTTAAAGTTTCAATTCATTGATTTATTTTAAAAAGGTCTTATTTTATATTACTTTTTTTTTCTATGAAGTTCAAATCTGACTTCAATTGTTTAAAATAATGTGTTTATGTCATAATACCTTGTAGTTTCAATCATAAGAAAGATTACAGACACGATTCCTTTTTTTTTTTCATTACATTTTTAAAAACATGCTAATATGTCATTACAAAATAGAAAAGAAACATCCTATGATTAAAAGAAAGCATGCATTTTACTATATTAATATATAAACTTGTTACGACACAAGACATAAAGTTTTGCCAGTGTTAAGTGATGAATATCCATTGTGTTCTAAACCTCGTGCAATTGAATTTTGCTGATGCATCCTGTTCACTTTGTCTTAGCTTGGATGTGGCTGCTCATGTTCCAAAGATTGGCTGCACTTACTGAAACTGTTCCAACTCCAGTAAATTGTGCTAATTGTTATAGGGTTGTTGTTTGCTTTTGAACTCTTTACAAAGAAGCGACTTTTTCAAAAAAGTGTGTACAACATTTACTTTGCTTGAAGTATTGATCACATGACCACTCCTGTGTTTGATAATTTGACATTTATCATGTAGATAAGCTGCTTTGAGATAGATAATAATACTAATATATTTGTACAATAGTTCAGACTTGAGGAATGTTTTCCTATTCTAGCAAATTGTGTATGTATGTAAATTCCTTGCCTTTTACTTTTTCCATAATATTTTATATAAAGAAAAAAACAACATGCTTTCTCCGAAATCAGACCATTTTATATTTTTTTTTATTTTAAGTAACACTTTTAAGATGGAAATGTGATTGACCTCAATAAATACTTGTACCATTAGAAGAATAGGGAAACAATGCATTTTGTTATTGACATGATGGAAAACCAGAAAAAAACATAACTAATAGAGATATTTGAGCATTGAATTTTTATATTTTTTATTGCTAATTTTATATTGGTTTGTTATTCTACTATTTGGATAGTCACATTCACAATGTTGAAAACAGATGTGGGACTTGATCATAAACACACTGAGTAGAATCCATTTAATTTTAATGACAGATGTATTTCAGAGTTTTTAATAATTGTGATAGACAAAATATTATTAAAGTTGACTATGACTTTTTTTTTTCTTCAAATTTTTTATTACTTTAGATTTATGATCTCGATATTTATTTAATGTATTGAGTGACATGTTGTGTACAAAAGCCTGATTGATGTGTACATTACATTCAATGCCAACGTTCTTCAGTTTGTCAGATGTAATGTTTTTTATTTTCAAGATGGGTTGTTTATTGAAATCTCAACCTCTGTGTTAGTTTAAATGGAGCAACTTGACATTCAATAGATTATTTTAATATGGGCATAGTGTACTAAAAGCCTATAGTATTTATCACTATAACTTTAGTTATATGTATACAGCTATATGTAGTTATCAATGTTGTTTTATTAACTTTTTATTTGATATGTATAAAGCAACCTTAGTTTATATTTGCTAATGTTTAGCTAAAGTGATGCTGTAAAGGTAGGGGGGTGGGGGAATTATTAGAAAAAGGGCAGCCGTTAGCAGAATGTATGTTTAGGCTAGCAATTGTATAAGCAAAGTGTTCTTGAGAACTGAAATGAATTAATTCACCATTAGAGCTAGTATGACAAGAATATCCTGACCTTGCTGGAATGGGCTTTTGTTTCAAGTGTTCAGATTTATGTGTCAGATAAGGAATTATCAAGTCTAGGATTTGTTTGAATCAGTTGTATCCACATCCACCTTCTATTCCACAGTCCATCCCAAAGTGTGTTTCATTACTAGCAACATCGATTGGAAATGTCCTTGTGTGGCTCACTACTATTTCTCTGTTCTAGTCAACATTGATATTTTTATATTTAGTATGTTATATATGATGTATAATATTTGACTAGGGTCATTTTTTTGTATCATTGTCACCTCATGACCATAATGCCATCTTTGATTTAGTCGAGTCTCTGATGAATGAAGTAGAATTTAGCATCATTCATCAAGAAACCTTTTTTTTTTGACATTTTGTGATAATAAAATATGATTAATTGATGTCTCATTGTCATTTAATTAATAATTTTCTAAAACTAATACTTCTTTATGGAAATTTGTTGTAATTACAAGGACTCTTTTCTCATAAAAAAACAACACAACAGAAACATTCATATAAATATCACAGACACAACATTAAGAGTTCTTTCAGCAACTACAACAACATATCTTTATTGGTGACCAATGTCCAGTGAGACATGCTCATATTTTGTTTCTAGCGTTTTGCTGCTAACTCATCTCTTTCCTCACCATTTCTAAAACTTCCCAATTAATTTTTTTTTTCAGAAGCTCATCAAAGTGTCATGTTAGGAAAATTTTATTTTCTAGAAATTCAAAGATACAGCACAGCATCCAATTTTTTTTTTAATTCACATACATCATCTAAGCTTAACTCTTTTTGTAATGCTTTTTTTTTATGAGGGTGTCCTGCCTCAAAAGTAATTATCCTTTTTTTCGGCACAAAGGAGGCGTCAACTATTTGGCTTCTGAGGTCCTGGTTTCAAATCCTGGTGAAGATTGGGATCTTTAATTTTTGGATCTTTTTTTACATCATCTGCCCTCCAGAGCACAAGTTCTGAAAAGAGAATTTTTTTTCCCACAAAACAAGACAAACAAAAATTTTGAAGTTCTAGTTTTGAATAAGTTTTTAAAAAATAATTCAACATTTACAAGTTTAGTCAGAATTTAATATTGCTTCATATATGAAAGTATTATTACTGGCTTACAAAAAAAAAAAAAAGATAAAACACTAAAAAAAAATGTAGATATTTACCATTTAAAACAATGTGAGACATACACTTTCTAACATAACACAATTATAAAAACAAATACAATAAACGTTTCCCTTGATGTTCTCCAAAACAAACTGTTCCTGCCATTATGAAAACCTTTCCACTTAACCGGAAGACTGCTTTGGCACTCAGCTTCAACACCTAAGTAGTTCTTCAAATGGCAGAATAAAAGGAATACTGATGCCCCATCCAATCATTTTCATTACAAGGAAGTGAAAAGTCTTAAATTCAAACCAAGTTTCCATGACAACAGAAGAGATGCACTCTAGTCTGACCAAGAAAAGCAGTCTTAATCAGAAAAAGTCAGACCAGAAATTATTAAGCATGTTGAGGGAAATTTGTACCAATGAGTCTTATGTTAGAATAATTTGTCTGGCCAAGGGTCCTGCTAAAGATGTCTGTGGCATTTTATGTCTCGAGAGACGATCTTTTCCCCTTGCAAGCTCTTGTGCTAAAGATGTAGAAAAGAAAAAAAAGGTTTATCCATTTAGAAGGGATGATGGGCCATGGATTAAAAAGAGAACAAAAAGATGCTTATAGACCATTAAAATGTTTCTCAAAGGGAGTACAGGATGTAAAGTTGTGCTTTAATAATAATAATAATAATAATCTATAATGTCCATAAGGAAATTTGTCTTACAATTTGTGCATTATACCAAACAAAACATTTATAACTATAAAGAGAGACAAAATGTTCATTCACACCAGACTCACTCACAATGTACATGTCAAAAGTTTACATCAGATTGTTTCTGTTTAATTATTTGATTGCCATGATGTGTCATGACTTCTGTTTGTGGGGAAGATCATAAAATTTTGGGAATACAATAAGTAAAAAATAGAAAACTATGGTTAACTTTATTTGAACAACATCAATTAGAACATATATTATCAATATTTTTTTTATATCTCACAGCGTTAACAAAATGTACATATTTTTAGAACTTTTTGCTGACAGCTAGCAATCCGACTTACCGATCTCTGTACTAATTAATGGGACAAATAATTAAAAGTTGAGCCTTAGTTTTGATCAACACTACAATCTTTCATTGCTATTTAGATTTTAATGAGGAAGAATTTTTTTTTCAAATTCAAATGTTAAGAATTAATACTTTAAAAAATTCTTTGCAATGTACATAAAACAATAAATAAAACATTTCTTGGATGCATCATAAAAAAACATTTACAGTAAATTTCTTACAATTTCTAAACAATCATATGTCAAACAGATGACAGCAGTGCATATTAATAAAACAAAATGTTTATGAACTTCACATGGCAATAAATAAATAATATCATTAACATAAAAATATGAGACAGTACCAATTAAAGAAAATAATTGCATTAAGCGTTGGACTTATAGGGTTCAGCGTTGATTGACTCTTTTTGTTTAAGAAACAACATTTCATTATGATAATTACCTTCCAATTATATACCAAAAATAACTTTAAAAAACGAATGTATTAACTCTTTATCTCCGTAATTATTTACCACATTCTACTGAAATCAACGATGGTATCGTCAGTTAGGAGGTAAAGAGTTAATCATGATCTAAATAGAAATGCTTTAATATTTTTGGTAATTTATATAAGATAATTCTTGTTTCCTTTTTAAGACTAAACAATCAGCAAGTGCGTTTTGGGATAACAAACACAGTCTGGGGCAATTTGTTTAGTGATAAAAGTTATCATCATAAAACTCCATTCAAGAGAGGATTGAGAGTCTCATGTCCTCTCTTGCAAAACTCTGGACAGAAACCCAGCTGTTTTTGCATAGTACATACATGTCACCATACAGGTCAAGACTTTCTGGTTTCCCAGACCTGTCAAGACAGAGATCAGCAAGTCTAGGACAGTCAAAAAGAATATGGGACAGTTTAGGGATAATGAATGTTTCCACTTTACCCCAAGACATCCTTACCTGAAAAGATTAGATGTTTATCAATTAGCATCATTGGTTGTTGATCTTTCTAAATCTATATATATTTATCTCATTTTGCAATATGCTACCCAAATCTATAGATAGCATATGGTATCAGGATCCAAACACCAGAAAAACTTTCTTGCAAGTCTCAAGTGCTAAACCAAAGGATGCTCAATAATTTTAATTATCCTTTTATAACTAGTTTTTATGTTCAAGACCATTCAAATCTCAGAAACCATTATTACAGTATGTTTGTGATGATGGTTAATAATGGTTTCAGAAAAAAAAATACAAATTTGAAAACTAAATGATGGTGTTGCTTGTTATTCTTTTATAAAATAAATTCACCTCTAAAATAAATTCATTTATATATCCTAATATTTTGTCATACATGTTATTGATTATGGAAAAAAAAAAAAAACCTCAAGCACTTTTAAAGTTTAAAAAAAAAATAGATTTGAAAGTTTGTCTAGAGAATACTAGCATTAAATCATGAAGTTAAGTCTCTGATATTCTTTTTTATTTGGATATAAAAGTTTAAAATTAACTTTGCCAACTTCATTACCAATCTCTGGTTGACAATAACATTAAAAATAGAAAGCTGTCATGGACTGCTAGTCAAGTACAATAAAAATTGAAACAAATGATAGTTTAAGACAAAGTTGTTACATTCTCGCCCAGTCTATTGGAATGACAAGAATCGATTAGTCAACAAATGCATAAACATAAGTGAAAGTTCTGAATAAATTACATATAAATAAACGCATGTAGCTTTAAATCTGTCTAAACAAAAATAATTCTCTATACATTGTGTCAACAACTTTGATTACATGACTGTTTATGTCAGTATATTTAAAAAACATGAACAAATAATTTACTCATTTTAGAACAATGAACAAAGAGTAACTAGATACTGTACTTATAAAGACTTTCTTTAAATTTTTATACTACAGTACAGAGTAAAACATTACATAATTATTCAAATGAAAATAACAATTTAAATCTTTAAAAAAAAAAATACTGTATAAGGTCTGTCAAATAAGTAATCAGTTTTAAAATAAGGCTATACAATTATTTTTTAGCTTTCAAAAAGAGAGTTATCTGTTAACTAATAAGTCAAGATAGACAACAACGGGTTTAACATTTGCCAGAAATCGTATTTAACAATAGCATTTTATAATGGATGAAATTTACATTCATGCCAAGGACTTAGTATTATATTGATATATCACAAGCTCTTTTATTTCAACTATGTACAAATTTGAACATACTATCACAGGCTTAGTCTTTATACTATACAATTATTTCTTGTACATAAAGGTATGAATGGTGTAGGAAGAAGTTTACAACAAAATACCAGCTAAAACAATGGTCAATAATAGGGCTAGTATAAATAGAAACACACATTTGTCAGGATATCAACAATGAAAAAGTTGCAAACAATATTATACAGTTTAAATACATTTGACATTTGAAATTCAAAGATGTAATAAAACAAGATTTTAACAATGACTGTTTATTTGTCTAATGATGTTCCTTCAGATTTAAAGATCATTACATCATATCCCAAACCTCCCACAGGAAGGCAGCAGGAGATGGCAGGCAACATTGAAACCCAGAACCATTGAGGTAATCAACTAACATTCTAGAGTTCTCACCACACGACCATGCAGCCATCCAAGTTGAAGTCTAATGTTTAGATCATCAACCCAAAAATGTACAACAAAATCAAGCAATCTTCAAAGATCAATATGTAGAAGAGAGATGGTAGATCAAATTTAAAGCTAATAAATAGTTACCAATTATAGAACTAGAAACTGTTAGATATGGGTGTAATATCGGAAAAACACATGATACAGAACAAAACTGGCTGGTTTGCTTGTTTTCTTTAAATCATACATAAATTTCATTGAAAAAAAATTATTAAACATTTCTTTTTCTTAAGAGATTTGTAAAAAAATGTATATAAGGAACTAATTTACCTTTTTGCAACCAAGCAAATAGGTATGGACTTGTAAGGTAAGGGTATGTAAGATTTTATGTACACAATATCACAGGCATAAAAGTTAGAAAAGAAGACATTAGTCCAACAGACATTTCTGTTTCTCTTGTAGCTTGGAATGTTTTATTGGATGTATGGTCAAAGAGAGATATAGCAGGATTATTAGTAAACAAACTGGTTGACTTTATTTGCCAGTTTTTTAACAAAGCACTAGTTATAGATCTAATTGCAGATTCTTGCAGATTTGTTAAAGCAACAAATCATTTCACGAATTTATAAGTATTTGATTTTTTTTGGTTTTGCTTTACAAGTTTTAGATGTTCCTTCAGAAATGAAGATTATTACGTCCAAGCCAAAACTTCCTGCAGGATGGTGGTGGAGAGGGTTTGAGACTAGGACCATTGAATGACAGTCCAGAGCACATAGTTACAACCATTCGTGAGCACACAACCAGGCAGTCATTTCATTCCTCTTTCTTCTCCCGCTCTCGTCTCTTTTTCTCTTTCAACTTCTGGTAGTTTTCATAATTCAACTTGTTTTGTGTCTCTAGCTCTTTCCTCATCTCCTTGCAAGCTGCGTCTATGCTCTGGGCTCCGCTGGGGACAATATCTGACTGACCACCACACACAATCCACTTGTGGCACAGTACATCCACTGAGCTATAGCGTTTCTTCCTGTCCACTATAAGCAATCGACTTATTAAGTCTTTGGCACCTGCAAAGTAGAGGAATAAAAAAAAATTGTTTCAATACAAAATTAATTAACTGGTATTGTTCTTTAAAACTTCACAAATGTTGTGTCATCAAAAAGGGAACTTATGAATGTGAATACAGCTAAACTGTGTTACACCAGGGTTATAAATATTGTTAACATTTAAAATGTTAATACCAAAATAGTTCAAAGTAAGTAATAAATTTTATGTTAACCCTTAAAACATGTGTGGTAGTTTAGCCTCTAAACATCAAAATGTTATTTCCATTTTGTATGCACTCATTTTAAAACTGCTCAGCACTTTAAGGGTTAAGGAATGAATCCCAATACTTTAAAAATTTGACTAAATCACTATTACAAAAGATCACACTTTAAAAAAGCAAGAAATATTTACTGGCTAAGTCTAAAAATGATATTTCAAGAGGGCCACATAGGTCTACAGAGAACATGCAAATCTTGACTACAGTCAACTTGTAATAGTCAGACACTTCATAATTCCTCACACTAGAGGTGGCCTAAGGGGATGGCAAGTGGGGCAACTGCTCTAGGTACCATGCCTAAGAAGGGCCCCCTAAGTAAAGAGAATCTTAAATCACCATCAGCAGATAAAAAAAATATTTAAGGCCCTGACATGACACATCCTAGGGCCCCATGTACTGCTCAGAACATCTCTGAACACACACAGTAATCCAAGACAAGGACAAAATATACATCATATATTTTTAGAATGTAGGTAGGCTTAAACTATAATTTAGCACAAAAAGCTGAAATCATAGGTTTTGTATTTTTTGCAACAAATTTTTCTTTTTTTCTGCAATGACGATTTTATACACTTGAAAATCAAATATTACAGTTACATCTTAAATAAAATTTTTAAATAGGCCTACAAATAACTATTGGTAATCCCTTGATTTAGGCAATTTAAACCTGCCTCCTAATTTTGTAATCATTTAACTATCAATAGTCAATTGTACATATATTTTCTAAATGATGAAAAATAAATGGGTAGAACCCCTTTCTGTTTTTTTTCAGAAAGGAGAGATATGACTCATTTAAACCTAAGTTGACAGTGTTAGAAGTAACTAATGGATAGATAGACTCACTTCTAGATATATTGTCCCAATAAGGGGAGATAAATTGATAATCCCCAGCTTTGATATACTCAAACAGCTCTGTCTGGTTTCTGTCTGGTGAACGAAATGGTGGAAAGCCACACAGTAAAATATAATTGATGACACCGACCGCCCACATGTCTACTTCCAAACCATAACCTAGAGGACAATTTTTAAAAGATTTGTTCATTAAAAATAAATAAACACAGAATGATGAATTATTATTTAAGAAAGATGGGTGTAAAAATTGCAATTACAGTTACTGTATGCATAGTTTAAAGTATCATTACATTCACAAAAAGCTGTTAAATAAGTGCAATAAGTTATATATATTGCTGTAAACCTGCTGACACAGATGTTGGTAGTGCTATGTGTGTGTGTTTTAGCCTACCCAAATCGCCCCAGTTCAGCACAGTACGAGCGGTCAACTGTGACCAGTGACAATACACGCCAGTTCGGCTCGACGATTACGCACGCAAGTCACGGGGAAAGTGATCAACTGGACTGGTCAAGAAAGTTCGAGAAGGCCAGTAGAGACTATATAAGAGCGAGTGTGTCAGAGTCGGAGGACTTCACGTTACCTCGCTATGTGACCAGTACGAAGGCGAAGTCAGAACCAGCACGGTGTGTCAAGTCCGGAGCAAGGCTATGTTTGTGTAAAGACAGTGTTAATGTGATTGCCACTTGTAATGCATTTGATGTATTAAAATGTCACTGATACTTTGAGCCCTGTGCGTTGTGCAGTTCTTTGAAGTTCGCTGTATTGAGTTTTCAGAGAGTCTGGATAGTAGAGAGAAGACGATCGTAACAATATTTTAAAGTTGGATTTCTTAACAATACATAATTGTTATTATATTGTTCTTATCATTATCTTAAAAATTTTAGCCAAAGATAATTTTTGTTAAAAAAAAAAAATTCAACTGATCTATGCTAACTGCAGCTAAAAAAAATGTATTGAATATTTTAGACTTTAAACATTTTACTGATGGAAAGAAGTGGATGAAAGTCACTGACCTATTTCTGTAAGGATCTCTGGTGCTACATAGGTCGGTGTCCCACACACTGTGTAGATCAGCTCCTTCACTTCCATAGCGAGGCCAAAGTCTGCCAGCTTTAAACTAATACTGCCATCTTTGTTTCTATGGACCTGAGACAGAAATATCATATTTCTACAACTTTCAATGCTTAATTCTAAAACTTTTTTTTTATATAGGAAACAAAAATATGTTCTGGATAAAGAGGCAAAGTTGCAAAAAGATGAATTTATTTTACGGTTTCTTGACTAAATCACAATTAGTATCAAAGCTTGACTTCAATCTAGATATACAGTATAAGAAAATAATCACATAAGAATAAGAAACATTCATTTCACATAAACCCAACTAACTGAGGAATTCTGTGGCATGGGCTGATCATTCTTTGAATGCTCAAAACCTAGGAGTGATGAAACATATCACCTTATAAAAGGATGCAGCAATCTATTTACTCCAAAATTATGGGTTTGAAACATCCTGTTACCTAAAGGATATGAACTCTTTACAGTAATATGTTTTTGTGGTTGCACTATGTCCAATATTATTGTTATTTGAGAAGTAAAGTAGTAAAATTGTATGAACTCTTTGGAAATACACTTCAATAAATTAAATCAACTACTTTCTTTTGTTGAACTGTATTTAACTGCACCTTTGCATAGATCTATTCTAAGAAATTTAAGGTTGTTATCCCAAAATATGTCCTTAATTTTATATATATACATTGTAATGGTCTGATAAATCATGAAAACTCCTGTATTTCTAACTGATGCTGACTCAGACTTAGGCGGCTAATGTATAATCTTTACTGACTCTTTTTATATAAAAAAAATTCTAGACACCTGTAAGCCAGAGAATGACAAGATCACCCTTGAGCATGGGGTTATGGGATGTTGCTGTTATCTTACACTAGCTAGAACTCACCAGTAAATTCTCAGGTTTCAGGTCTCTGTGTACAATACTCCTTGAATGCAAGTAGAAGAGAGCACTGCACATGTCTCTCACCATGAGAGCAGCATCAGCCTCACCAAACTTAATACTTTGGGTAATAGCATCAAACAAGTCTCCACCCTGAATAAGTAAACAAGAAATATGATTTTTAAAATTCTTTTCATAAAGACTTATTCAAAGGAAAGAAAATTCTGCACCTACAACTGTATTTCTCAATAATGTAGAGATTATTTCCCTTATTCAATATCAATCAAAATAGTTAATTACCAATAGTTCATTGACTAATTTGTACACTTTCTAATTGGTTTTGTTAGGCATATAATTAATAATTGTTTAAGGTTTCAACTTGATCAGAGAATGTGTATGGGACAAATAACCTGTTAATTATCTAAAGGCGGATGAAACCCTACATATTTAGCCATATTTGTGAATACTGAAGGATTCAATTTCATAGTTGGTATCAAACAAATTAATTAATTACCAGTAATTAATTTTTTAATTAGTTATACATTTTGTTATTGATTTACGTCTTGTCTATGCCAATAAATCACAGTGCAAAGTATAAATTCGAGAATGGATCTGGGAGAAATAACTTGTACAAACTTTTTACCAGACAGACAGAGTGAGGTGATATAGATCTTTATGTAGTAAGTAAAAACACTAAATCTCAGTGCATGCAATATGTAACTGTATGTTACTGGATTAGATTGTGAGGATAAACATTTTTTTAGCAGGACTTTCCTCCAGAATTAAAGATTATTATTCTACAGTCTAGTCTTAAATCTCCTGCAGGACTGCATAGGTCAGGGTGTTATCTTATCTTATACAATACAGACGTTACTTCAAAAAAGAAGATGATTACGTCGTACACGTCATGTATTCAGTCATGCATATTTACCAGTGACTTAAATTCTGCCAAGTCACTGGTTTTCCTGGCTAGCTCAGGCAAACCATTCCATGCTCTAATGGCACTAGGGAAGAAAGAGCATTTGTACAGATTTGTCCTAGCATATGGGACGAGGAATGTGCCTTTATCTTTGTGTCTTTCTGAGTATTTTATTAAGTTTTGTTTTTGTATTTGGAGATTATGGTTCAGTGTTTTGTGTATAAATGCTACTTTACTCTTAAGTCTTCTATCCTGAAGGCTTTCTAAATTTAGTGATTTTACTAAAGGTGTTACTCTAGTGAAATGTGAATATTCATTTGTTATGAATCTCGCTGCTCTATTTTGTGTCTGTTCCACTTTCTTAATGTTTTCCTGAGTTGAGGGGTCCCAAACAGAGGATGCATATTCTATTATTGGCCTAACCAAGGTTAAATAGCATTTTAGTTTTATGTTCTTATTTGATTTATAGAAATTTCTTTTAATAAACCCTAATGCTTTGTTAGATTTTTTTATAGTTTCATCAATATGGGGATTCCATGACAGTTTTTCATTTATTATAACACCTAGGTATTTTGCGTTTTTAGTCTGTGTTACTGGTTTACCATGAATAAGATAAGTGGAATTAATTTGTTTTAGTTTTTTTGTTACTCTTAATAACTGACATTTTTCTGGGTGGAAAAACATGCTCCAATTTGATTCCCATTTCTGTAATTCATCTAATTCTCTTTGTAAAATTTCTGTATCTTGTGTTGTTTTTATTGTCCTATATATTATGCAATCATCTGCAAATAAACTAACTTTTGTTCCTGAACTAATACAATTTGGTAAATCGTTTATGTAAATTAGAAATAGTAGTGGACCTAAGACTGTTCCTTGGGGGACACCTGAGTTTACTGTTATTGGTGTTGATTTAGAACCATCTATAATTTTATTACAGTTTGTTCTCTTCCTATCAGAAAATCTTCAATCCACTGATGCAATGGACCATCAATACCAAAATATTTTAATTTTTTAAGCAAACTATGGTGGTGAACTTTGTCAAAAGTTTTGGAAAAATCTAGTAAGATATTTGTCTATACCTATTTGTCCACTATTATCTAAACCTTTTGAAAAGTCGAAGACAGAAACACATGTTACACGACCAGGCAGCGACCCAGGAGTTTCCAAAAACAAAACAAAAAAAAAAACATGTACAAGTCAAATTTTTATTGTGCGAATGCACATCTCTCTCTCTCTCTCTCTCTCTTTGCTTTACGAGCTTAGTCTAGTTTCTATAGCATCTTATTTTTGCAACTAACTAAATCAGCATCTTTATTTTTTTCATATGAATGATTGAAATTATATCCAGATCTAGATTTACACTCTTTAGATTTCGGCATGTGGACCTGAACTATAGTAGTATCAAGATCCGAACTATTAATATTGGATATTTTCTGTGACACAAATCTTTAGGTCTACTGGTTATTACATCAGTTCTGTTCTTCTTTTATTCCTCATTTATATCTAATGATAGTTGGAGTGCAGATCATTAATTGGACAAATAACAGACGATAACTAACAAGATATAGAGTCTAACGATTAATATTGCTATGTTGAGTACAGACTACACTGATCGAACTGCACCATAGCACACAATCTGAACTCATTATAAATCTATTTTTGATGTCTCGCTGGACAGAATCTAAAGTAAGGAATAGAAAAAAAAACAAGCTCCAGCGATTGCAACACCACGAATTGAAATCGATTTTACTTTTCATATATAAAACAGTCAAAACAAAATACTATCTAGATTAGACTAATTGCAAGCGTTATTCGGTGCAGGTTATGGCATGGTATTTATAGACTTGTCATTACGAGTTCTAGTATACCAGCACATGTTAATAGTGCAATAAGCAATCAAGGTTGTATGGGCCTTGTTGGTGTGTCTCCTGACAATCAAAATATCATGTTGCACTCGTGGTTGTAAACTTTATTATGTGGCCTAATTTTTATGGTTACATTCGTGGCTGTGGAGCTTATTTATGAGTTTAAGGATTTCCTTACTCTGAATTGGATCTACATGGGTGTGTTTTTTTTCCCCACAATTACATATTTTGTTTACAGCCATGCCCACAATAATGATTGTCATATTTCAGCTGGGTATTTTATTGATTATTGCTGTGTTATTGCAGAGTATTAGGCCTGTCATGTTAGCAAAGGCTTATTTCTAGATCAGTTTTTGTATCAGTTCTGGCAAACTAAAATTACCAAAACTAATGAATCCAACCAGTTAAAAAAAGAGAAAAGAAAAACATAAAAAATAACTTTAAAAAAAAAAAAAAAACCAAAGATTAAATAAAGTGTAATGAACCTCATTCACCAATCGTAAATAAACACATTTTAGCCACTTCATAATATTGATAAAACAATTAAAAATACGTACCACGTGACAGCTTTTATGGATATACATAATTTATATAGAAGATATTGGAGGCCCCTGGCTAAATGTTGTATTGTTTACGATTAGTGAATGAGGTCCATTGCATCAATTAGTTTGGATCAGTCATGTAATTAAACTCGTAATCGATCTAGACCAGCAACAATAAATATGTGCAATTAGAAATATTTTTACCAGTTGTTTTTTTTGTTTAGCACTATTCCATGCTTTTAGGTTTCTCAATAGGATATGATCCTATCAGACTCCTATCACTTAACTGGACCAGTTGGAGGGGAAAAGAAGGGGGGGAGAGAAAGAAGATATGTTGGTGAATTTGTACCAATGTCTCTTTTAAAAAAGTAGCATGCTGATATCGAACTCTTGATTCAAGCCTCCCCAAAGCAGACGTACTTACCACTCTGCTGGCGAGGCGCTTATGAAAACGGAAGACTGTGTTGTTATCTATTGTTTGTTAAAAACGTCATTGAAAGCGAATACCTATAAAGGGGACTAATTCAGTTTATATCACCACTTCACCACTATTTCTTTCCCTTGTTATAGATACCAAAAAGTAATTAATTGCCAGTAGTTAATTAACTTAAGACTTAATGGAGAGAAGCTGAAGCGACTTCATCTAGATCTGATGTGCTTCTAGTGTATTGGGTGCACGGATTTAAAATCAGCATCAGCAAAGGCTACCAGAGAGTAATTTTACCAAAGCTTAACTCAAGCTGTCTGTATGTCTCACATATAGCAGATTCAATAATTGGTTACTTTTTCTTTATTAATTCTAGTGTTGTCAGGTAAAAGAACTAATTGTGCAAAATTTCAACTTGATCCGAGATTGGGTGTCGGAGAAATAACGTGTACAAACTTTTATCAGACAGGCAGAGTGAGTTTATGTACTTTTGAATCATCAGTATGTACCCAATCTGCCCCAAACTACAGCTATAATGTGACTTATAGTCAAGCAGATAAAACAGAAATATGGCCAAGGAAAGAGTGGAGTAGTTAGGTGATATACAAACTTCTGAAAGTCTGTGTGAAGACACTAATTACTTGAAGACTTTTTATAGATTAAATTATAACATGATTAAAGGTGTAGAGTTTTGAGGGTATATGATAAAGAGATAAAAGAGGATCCTTTTTAGGTCCTTAATTTGTAGCTTTAAACGCTTAGCAGAAATAAACCAATCCTTAATTTGTAGCTTTAAACGCTTAGCAGAAATAAATCAATGTAGATGTATTAAGCTCTTAATGTAGCTTCTTTTAAAACATAACAGAATACATAGATGTACACATTCAACTTGATAGTAGACGTATGCAGAAACAGAAGTGAAATGCGAATTTAAAGAATCTAAAAATGCACGTCTTTTCCGTTTCACATCTCTTCTTGGTCTCTTTAATCTTCACACCCAGGGCCGAACTGGGCGGCCCTAGCATTTCTATACACTCCGGCCCATAAATTGTAAATCGTACGATGGGCCTCTAATTAGAGGACTACCTTATTTCCTAAAATCATTTTATTGTTTAATCTTTATAAGAAATATAGGCTAGCGCCGCTAGATGTTGCTTCTTCGTCGCTAAGTGTCTAGTGTAGGTCCTAAAAGGTTAAAGCCTATAACATTGTTCCGCAAGGTTGTCATTGCCGGAAGTGGTAATGGATGTAAGCACTCCACTACCTATAAAATGCTTCCTAATGGCATGCGTCTCAAATAGCCTCTGACAACCAGTCCAACTCCCGGCCTTCACGTGTGGCTCAGATATTGAGTCCGGCGGAACTGTTCTTACTAACAGGAGAAGGGGCACAGGCGAGTAACTGGCGCCTTAACCAGTAAGCTTCGGGCAGGAGGGGCTCGTTAGCCATGGCTGGCTACCCACCTAGGAGAAGGAAAACTCTGAATTCAAACCTCTGCTGCCTTGCAGTTATACCCAATCAAGGGAAAGGCTTCGGGAGTCAACCCTGAGGAAAAATCAGGAGCTGGCGACCCTAAGGCAGTTTGCAGCACCCAGTGCTACACTCTGGCAAAACCTGCGACGCCGCTGACCCCAAACTGTATCGGCACTGCCGTTCCTTTGGATACATCAGCTGCGTGGAGAGGGGGGAACTGATGTGTGGGCGACATCGTTCCGACCACAGCTTATGCCCAGGCATTCATCTCGTGTAAACGAGATGATCCATAGTCGCTTCGCGACTGACGGTGGCCATAGATTATTTCGGAAATGTGTAAGCCATATGTGCCCTTTTTCCCAACTTCATGAACTTACAGAAGTTTTACAACACTTATTATTACATCTAGATCTAAATTCCCTTTACATTTGAAAAAATAACAATCTCAACCAGCTCAGGGGCTAACAAGACATGCCATTGCAAAGATAGATTAATCAAAAGGGATCGATACCTTGGATCGATTAGATCGAAAGATAAAATGGCAGCATTCCGGAAACCCACGGCGTGTTTAATGTGTGCTGATAGCAGACGAGACGTGCTCATTTGCCGTCTGCCAAGTGGTATTATGTTTAGTTGTTAAAGGCGTGCACAGATAACGGGAGCTGGTACTGTGTCTGTAAGTGATCTTAGGGGTGGGGTTATGGAAGAGTTCTAACGTCTTATTCAGAGAAATGCTAAAAAGCCCATAAAAATGAAAGGGGAAAGACGGCTACAAATTATTTTTTTATTTTTTAATCAGCCAGGATTTTTAAGATTTGTTAGCGAAAATTAAAAGTATCGTTCCCCTTTCAGACCTTGCGTTGATGTTAAGGTCATCTGTTTCTTTTATCAACGGTTAATTAGCAGGGTGTCATGTGGCCAGCACAACGACCAACCGCCTTTACTTTCCCCAACTAAAGCCATGTACCCATTAGAGTTAGGTGGACTCAGTGGCACCCTAAAAAATCTCGAAATTCAAAATCAGTCTTCACTGAGGATGTGCTCTACTGTACTTCCGTGGAGCAGTGTCGACATCTCAGATAGCGAATCTTAGCGAAATAGGTTCCTTTCGGACAGTGTCCCTTGGTTTCCACAAAGAAAAAAGATCAGAGAACTTTATTACACAATGCCGCAACACAACAATACCCGGTGTCAAATTGGTTTTTTCAAAGACAGCCACTTTTTACTTCATAGGACTAGATAACGCGATACTCGACAATATTATTATTACAAGATTTGAAGTAAAAAAAAAGTTCCCTATTCAGATCTTGTGATCTATAGCGCAGATGATGTTTATGTTATCTGTTTCTTTGACCAGCACAACAACCGCTGAAGTCCCAAAATTCAAACTCTCAATCTTCATCGAGGTTCAAACCCGATACTCCAGGTTCGGAAGCCAAGCGATTAACCACTCAGCCATTGCGCCCCCACTACACGATTTAGAAAAATGATATATCTGTGATTCCCAAAGTGTTAATAAAAGGAAACTTAAAAAAGAAAAACAACTATTAAACAAATGATTGCAAATTAAAATGATTGATAATGAGATAATACAAGTGCAGAACTTACATTCCAGAAATAAAACATCAAGAAAATTGCGAGACAGAATGAAAAAAAAAGCAAATCGCTGAATGTAGCTAAGCAACAAACACAGTCTCATTTTTACAAAGAATGCAAGGACAGTCTTACCTTGACAAGCTCCATGATTAGATAAATCCTCTCCGGCGTCTCGTACTCCTCATAAAGTCTGACAATGTTGTGGTGGCTGCACTCCTTCATGATGTCGATCTCGTGCTCCACCATGTGCTCCTTCCCCTTCAGCTTGGACTTGTCGATGACCTTGATGGCCACCTCCTGGCCACTCTCCTTGTTCTTGCACTGGTGGACGACGGCGAAGTTGCCGTCGCCGAGCTTCTTGCCAAAGTCGTAACGCTGCACCACAGACTCGTCGCTGCTGACTTGACGCTCGGCTCTGGTCTTCCGGACGATCTTCGTCTTGGCGCGCTTCCTCTGTTGTCTCTCTTCCTTCTCCTGCTTCCGTTTCTCCTTCTGTTGACTTTTCGTCTGGTCTTTGGCCTCTGAATGATGAGCAGGTTGCTCAGATGAAATGTTTTCTTTGGGGACGTCTTCCAACGCATTTGAGACCTCAGCAGTGTCGATGTCTTTAGTTGGTAACGTCTGATTGGGTTGAGTTTCATTGGCAGATTCTAGGTCAACGCTAGGTTTTACATCTTTTTGTGGCGTTTCAAATTTTGTAGGGTGTGTCATTTGTTCAGCACTGGGTTCAGTTTTATTCCCCTCCGTTTCCAAAGCTTTCTTTTGAGCGTTCAGTTTATTCTTCTCGAGGATATCTTTCTCTCTTTTTTCTCGCTCTGTTCTTTCAGCCATCGCCATCCGATGCCTGGCAGCAAGTTCAGCAGCTTCTCTTTCTTCTCTTTCTCTCTGCTTCCTCTCTAGTAATGCCTTCTCGTCGTCCACTTTGGATTGTTCCGGCATCTCTACCGATTCGCTCACACGGGCGCTAGTTTCATGTTTTGTGAAAAGATTTTCGGGATGATGGCGCTCTGTCGGCACTTGTTCCATTTTCCTTCTCTCTTCTTCTCTCACCCTTCTCTCTGTGTCTATAATTTTCTGCATTCGTCGGTTCACTCTTTCCCGCTCTTCGTTAATAAGTTTCATTCGTTGCTTCTCCAACTTGGACGCGTAGTTTTGGTTCTGATCGGCGGACCAGTCGTTATTGTTTTCAGGGGCGCTCTCCTTGGCTAACTCTCGAGCCGCCTTCTTCCTATGCTTTTGTTTTGACTTGTGCTCTGCGGGCGGGACATGATCCGTTTCTGATTTGTTGGTGGCCGTATCGCTGGAGTCAAACCCGCTGTCGCGTTTGTCTTGGGGGTTAACGTGTTCAACCTTTGGAGCTTTCGGATTATTAGAGTCTTTCGTTTTTGCAGCCGCGTCTGTACTCCAAGCAGGCTTTTTGGTTTTCCTCTGAGATTTCTCCCAGTCTTTCAAATAGTTCTTGGCGTCGTTTCCTTCAGGGAAAAGCTCCACAAGTATATCCGAGACAACGTCGTGGCTTAGATCAGCCTCGCCCGCTCCAACAGATATGAAAACATTGATGTTTCTGTAAAAGTCGGAAATGCCCTGCACTTCTTTTCCGTTGACGCCGAATAGCCTTTGACCTTTGCCCTCTCCTCGCCCGATAGCCTCAGCAATGTCAGACATGAGCTGCTCGTACGACAAAACAGATCGTTGGTTCAGAAAAATTTTTATACTGCTCCTCGGCTTCGGCCCGTATTTCACAATGGTGATGACTTTTGGCTTCTGGGTTTGGCCTTCTGACTGCATATTCTTGGATCCTCGCTCGCTGCTGCCAAACGGCCCGGGCCAACGCCGCTGAGGCAGAGAATGGTTGGCCCGGAAGTAACGGCCAGGATGGAAGGCATTGCTGACGTAACCCCGGTAGCGGTAATTGCCGAGGTACTCGCTGTCACCTTCATTGTTGGTGGTTTGCTGTGGTCGAGCTGTAAAAAATGAAACAAGGAACCATTGACTATCAAACACTTACTTGGTCGTACAAAGTGTATCATATATTAAGAGCAACACTTACAACATAGGTACCATTTTACAAGGCAAACAATAGAATCTAGGCCGACAGCAACATAGTTTTAAAAGCTAATAATTTGTAATGTTAATATTGAACCAATTATTTCTAATTTATCTTAAAGCCAAAGGTGGATTTTTTATGATCGAACATACAGGAAGCTGCATAGCTGATTACTCAATTGAATCGTAAAAATGACCAAAGCAAACTATTGGACGGATGTCTTTAAACATCAATCATCCAAAATATTATACAAATTAACGTTCTCAACAATAATCCTAGCTAATGTACACAATCATGTTGTCAACAATGTGTACACATTAACACAAACATTTAGAGCCGTAAGATCGTTTAAATTTACAGAGTCCGATGTCGGCTCCTTTCCCATCTTCCATTTTTGTCCTCCCATAGCTCTCCTCTTCATGGAACAATTTAATCTCATGGTGTAACTCGAGGAGGCACTAAAATTGAAATGACTAAAAAAAAAACTTAAGAGATTAGCACAAATGAAGCTTTGGCGTGACTTCACTATATAAAGGGGAGAATTGAACATAAAGTTAGTACTTTATCTTTTGAGTCGTCTGAATAAATAGCGTTTGCGTAAAGACATCTCATTATTCCCTACACATAAATAGTGCACGCATTTTGTTTGTAACTATTTATAAGTCAAAGTTTGAATTGTTTACTCAATCATGAGCACACACACACGCGCGCTACCCTAAGGGATATGATCTACCACATACATATTGATCATCTACATACACACACAAACTACCTTAAGAGATATGATCTACCACATACATATTGATCATCTACATACACACACACAAACTACCTTAAGAGATATGATCTACCACATACGTATTGATCATCCACTTACTCTCACCTGCACTTGATATGGATCTTTACCTGAGAAGCATTGCATTGTTTCATGAGTCTGTGGTAACTAACGTTAATGACTTTCTAAACCTACAGTGACCCCCTCCTCCTCCTTCCCCCCCCCTCTCTCTCTCTATTTCACCCCAGTTTAACTGTCGTTAACACCTTACAATATGGTTTGCCTGTCACCTAAGAAGGTTTCAATGGACGCCATCTAAAACACCACTTTTCATTCATCCCCACCTCAAGCCCGTTTCGCGATTATAAACAAATCTCTCCTATGGCCCCTTTAACTGACGAAATATCCACAATATGTGAACACAAAGGAGGAACACACTACCCTAAAACGTTGAAGTTTAATATACTCTAGAAAGTACGAAGCCACCAATTCCGATTAGTAAATTATTATTATGTACAAACTGACAACACAGTATTCTGTTCAAATAAAGGTTTACATCTTTGTTACACTAGATTTATATCTACTTATAGAAGAGAAAAAAGGTAAAGTTCCCCTTTCAGAGCTTACGGTCTATACGCCAGTTTCTGTGGCCTACGGTAAACATGTCATGTGGCCAGCACAACAATCGACCGTCTTTACTAATATCAGGTACCCATTAGGGCTGGGTGGACTAAGAGGCGCCCAAAGATTCAAAAAATTAAAAATACCAGTCTTCACTAGGATTCGAATCCGGGACCTCTGGTAGGGAAACCAAGCGCTTTACCATAGCCACTGCTTTTCTTATAGAAGTTAATTGGTAATGTTTTGCAATACGTATTTGGACAGACAGACCAGAAGCTCGATATTCTTCAACCTCGATATTCTTAAATACCTAGATGTTTCGAAAGAAAATCCCTAAGAAAAACAAGCATATCCAATTCTAATTGATGAACAAATAAAGTGTTTGTGAAATTAAAATCCAATCTTAAAGAAATAAGTCCTGCTATAGAGTTTTACTTACTTTCACCCAGAGTCATCTATGATGTCTTATATCCTACTTGTTAATGACCGTCCATCTCGCTCAGCGCTTTAAATATAGAAACATTATTTCTTCTGACACCCCCCACTTAGTGTGACCCGTCTCCCAATTCAACAAGAGATCCACTTAAGGGAAGTCGTAGCCCACTCGCTGAGTGAGTATAATGTCCACTTGCATGGGGGCTCAGAGCAAAACTGAAACAACTCCGCTATGCAAGTCAAACGTCTTTAGATCAGTTTAAGTCTTTATCGGTCTTGTTTATTGTATCGCTACATGCCCTGCCGTCATAGGCGTGTCCGCCTATCAAAAGATGGGGTGTTACATAACGAGATCATATATAATTAACAAGTAACAAATTGA
This sequence comes from Biomphalaria straminea, assembly GCA_021533235.1. Lineage (NCBI taxonomy): Eukaryota > Metazoa > Mollusca > Gastropoda > Planorbidae > Biomphalaria > Biomphalaria straminea. Next base: position 29,541,725 of record JADKLZ010001913.1, read on the forward strand.
AGTACTTTTTGCAGTGTAGACCTAATGTACCTGTCATCAGTGAGTCGTCAAGCTATATTACATGTGTATCATTATGTTTATTTATAGTTATAAACATTCAATCTAAAAGATAATTGTATCCAAACCACCAGATGCCCATCTCATTTTAAACTCAGGGAATTAGCTAACGCATTCCTTCACGCGTTCTTTACGACTATCTAGACATTCAAAGCCGAGATACCTATTGTTTTACTACAGTAGCAGTGGCTCGGTCGTAAGGAACCAGGAGTCACGGGTTCGAATCCAGGTGAAGACTGGGATTTGTGCTTACGGGATCTTAAGGGCACCTCTGAGTCCACTCAGCTCTAACGAGTACCTGACATCAGTTGTTTAAAAGTAAAGGCGCCATTGTGCTAGCCACATGATATAGCCTCGTTAACAGTGGGCCATAAAATTAAAAACATACGACGTTTACATCATCTGCCCTATAGATCACAATATATCTATATTTAACATGCCATATATCTATATATATATTCCTCAAAAGAAAAGTTCAAAAGTTCAGCCGAGTAAGCAACAATACGCAACAAGTAAATGGGAAGATCCCATAGCGCAGCATGGTGTGAATGGAAAATGGTGTATCCCAATCCGCACTATTTTGTGAATGAAAGTAGTGTATATAATTCTCTTCTTCTTAATTTGTCATAATATATTAAAAGTATTTCCAGATTATTGTGTCGTAAGACTATTGAAACTAGAACAACAATACACAGATAGAGTCTACTCTCAGGTTTGACTTTAGAAGTACTTAAATACTTTAATTAATATCACAAATTAAGCACATTCGTTCATTAGACATGATTACGAAAGGTAGCTCATCTCTCTATTCCTAGATCTAGAACTAAAACTCGAATTCCACTCTAAGATTATAGAACTTTTCTCTTCGCAAAGATAGTTTTATGCTTTAGCACATGAACATAGTAAATATAGTCCATTCATGTCATATTTTAATCAAATTAACATTCAAATTTGTTTTTCTAAAGCACTGTTACATGAGTGCAACTCTTTTCTTATTATTGCGTAAATTAAGGTCAATTAGCCATTTTTAGCTCCATTCATAGAATTTTTTATTCACGAATTCACGCATTCGCTTAACTTATAACAAGTAAATGGGAAGATCCCATGGCGCTGCATGTGTGAATTGAAAATAGTGTATCCAAATCCGCACTATTTTCATTCACAAAATAGCATTTTATTTTTTTTTTTTACTTTACTTTTACTTTCCAGAGGATTTTAATAATTTCCGGAGATTTCCAGGACTAATAATTTAATAACATTTCAGGAGATTTCCAGGGGCTGCTGGTAAATCAAGAGGCCGCGGGAAATCTGTTATATGTTATAAAATGTTTTAATTTAATAATTTATATACCTAAAATTAGCACGGATCCAAAGAAAGTGCGGGACCCACTGCGGTCGCATATGTTACAGGCGCCCTGAAAAATAGCGGCGTATGCTATGCCGCCGGTCGACTAGTTATATTTATTTGACATAAAATAAGGCTTGTCTTCGAGCCCGAAGATTAAAGAGGAGTGCAGCATTGCAAGTGGCCACGCAGTCGTCCTAGTCTTATAAGTTGAATAGCTGTCAAGGGTGAACATGTCTAGCCACTAGTTTACTAATCTATTCATTTTTCTCCCCCCCCCCCCCCAATAAATACGTGTAAAACGGTAGACTACAAAAGAAGTAAACAGCATTTTATCTTAAATATAGGCCCTATTATCTACGAAAAAGTATTAGGTCCTCTTCAGAAAAAAAAAATAATAACGCTCTTAAATTCTTGTACCCCCTGTGTTGCCGGACTCTTATTTACACATGGTTAGAGCTGTCCTTTCTTTGTTTTCTTTATGTACCCATTTCTATTACGCTCCTGTAACACTTCTTTTTTATTAAATACAATTTCTAAGCTGGGATTTTAGTAAGAAAGGGGGTGACCTCATTGTGTAAACCAATGCTTTATTTTTAGACTACAACCCATTACGTATCTAGGATGCGACAGGTTGAAGTTTGTATGGTTGGCTCATTCACCAATAGATGGACGGGCTTATAATATCGTAAAGCAATTTTTTTTTTTTTGAAAATTAATACCTACTTGGAACTTTTCGGAAATATTCGTATTTTTTTAAATTTAATTGCACTTATAATACATCCGTTGGTATGTATCGTTTACTCATTGTAGACGTATTTATGATATTCCGATGATTACACCATGATTCATACAATTCAAACATAAGCTATTTCATACAGTTTCTTTTTTTTTTTTTTGCTCTTTTGTAAATAGCCTTAGCTCCCATTTCATCGATACTAGATCCTGTCAAACGGCATTCGTTTTTTATCTCTACATTAATCTTCGGTAACCATATCGTAATATTGGATAAGAGACTCAACTACAAATGAAAACAGTACCCCGCCAAAAAAGAGCCATATGTTGAATATGGGCTTAAGATAAACCAGCTCTGTGGCCAGTCAGTACACTGGGACAATGACGTGATATTTGGTTTGAGATAACATTCCTGTCTGGGTCTGTAATTAACAAGATTGTGCAGGCTGTGTTCAAGACTTTATGGACGTCTTCATTTAGTTCGTATAATGTGGCTTTGGGAAAAAAAAAGACTATTTGAACCAAATGACTAGTTTGGATAATAATAGTGGATAAGTCTGAGATTATATACTACAACCCTTAGCACGCAAAGTCTATTGTTCAGTACCTATAATCAGGTGTCAGTGGCTTCTTTATTTATATAATATTTTGAACTTTGACCCCCCACGCGGTTGGGAACTATTTAAAGAAAATACTTGAATGTAACAGTGTACACTTTGCCTCCCATTATACTTTGTACTCTGGTATAAGCGAAGCAATTAGAAACAAAGCGGCAATTGTACGTAACAAACTGCATCTAAAACTACATCTATACTCTTGGTATTGTTAGTATAATCACAAGATTTCGCAAGGTAAATAAAAGAAGATAACTGCTGTCCTTTAATTAGAAGCCTAGCCCTTATTATAATATAACAATTGATAACACTTAAGGAAATAGCTTTGGAATCAGCTTGCCCGGACTAGCGTAGAGGGTCTCTTTCGTTAAAAGAAAACTCTTGCAAAGGCGAGTTGAAACGAAATGAAAACTACCAGCCTAGAAAAGTTGGCGAAATGATAACTTAAATCGACCTTAAGACAACAATGGTTTTGGGTTAAATTAGAGCGACAAAACATTTAGAAACAGAATTGCTTAACCTAGTGATATAAAGTAAAGTTCCCCTTTCGGACCTTGCGATCTATGGCGCAGAAACCATAAATGGGTCATCTGTTTTTTCGGTCCACAGTTAAGGAGGGTGTCAAGTGGCTTGCACAAAGACCAACACCTTTTACTTTCCCCTAATAATTTCAGGTACTCATTAGAGCTAAGTGGACTCAGAGACGACATAAATTTCCCAACATTAAAAATCTCAGTCTTCACCAGGATTCGAACCCTGGAACCCTCGGTTAGGAAGCCAAGCGCTTTACCACTCAGCCACCGCGCCTCAAGTGATATACCGCCATCTTCGGACTCTAAAAGAAGCCTTATTTTTAAATGAATAAACGGCAGGTTTCAGCTGGGCAGTTTATTTGTGTTATAATAGTAGTTATTGGTTTTTTTTTGTATCAACGCAGCTAAAAATGATTCTCATTGATAAATAAGACAATTATGTGAATACGTTAAAAATAAAGGTCTTTAAATCTATAGAACTCACCCATAGACCAGGGCTCCAGAGCAGCGCGACCATACTTGATCACCTTGAAGCCCTCAAAACCGGCACAAACGTACGTGTCGCCGTTGACAAGATCGGCGATGTCGTAGATCCTCCTCCCTGAGACCGGGGTGAAGATCTGCCGGACGCCGTAAGGGAGGTTGGCGTTGGAGGGCAGCTTTCCCGTGAGGTCGTTCAGGAGGTCGTTGAAGGTGTGGTAGCGGTTGGGGGCGACGTACATCTTCTTGCCCCTAAAGTAGCGGTCGCCGTTGACAAAGAAGCGCAACTTGAGGGGTCTTCTCAGGTCCCCGACATCCTTGTGAACCTGTGCACACAAGCCAAAAGAAATGTTATAGATAGGTCTAGAAATGTTGTTAAATTAATATGCAGATATCATTTTTAATAATAAGTAAACGAAAAGTAAAGTTTCAGAACTTCGATCGAGAGGGAAGATGATGTAAATGTCATCTGTTTCTGTGGCGGCTAACAAGGGTGTCATGGGGCCAGCACAACGACCAATCGAACCAACGACCTTTATTAACTAATTTGAGGTACACATTAGAGCTGCATGGACTTAGAGGCGCCCTAAAGATTCCGAAATAAAAAATCCCAGTCTTCGCCAGGATTCGAATCTGGGACCTTCGGTTCAGTAGTCAAGCGCTTTACCATTCATCCACCGCGCCTCCATTTTTACTATAAAGGATATACATTATATTTGAAATACTTGTAGACCATCTATCACCATTTTCTTACTGCCATATAGGCATCGGAATGGTAAATTAAGACTGGGAGAAAGGACAATATATTATTGTGTGCTTAGTGTATTGGAACTTGTGTGTGTTTTTTTTTCCCACTGGACATTACGGTTGGGAATTCAATAAGATTATATTGCCTCTCCCACTCTCCTTACAACATGAGCAAGAAACTGCAATGCATAATGGTGTCATTCTTTTCAACGTGCTAAAAAAAAAAAAAGATTTACTAAGGCTAAATGTGAAAAAAATTTCTTCGCTCCCCAGCCGCCCCTTCCCCTTTCAAAAAAAAAAAAAGAAAAGATAAAAGTAGCATTGTAAAGAATAATAGAGAACATAAGAGCACGTCTGCAATGATGATGACAACTTAATTCCAATATTTCCTGAGCATTAGTTCATACTGATTCGGATGAAGCCCGCTATGATTATGGCATAGTACAATGGCGCCGAAAATGCCAGGTGAACTAAACCTTGTCAGGTGAACCAAACCTTTAGCTTAAACGCCCTCAACAAATTTCTTTTATGGGACTCGAATACAAAAAGGCCCCTAGTGATATCATAAGTCTCTTTATACGATGTAGGGGCCTACATATTCGTACAAATCAACGTTTGATAGAAATCTTGTCTAGTTTAAACTGAATTTTTGCAAAGTCCAGAAAAACATTTATTGATTCTGGGCTATTTATTTTGATGAGTTTGATTTCAACAATTCATTAAGGGTTGCGAAAAAGCACGCATCTTGTTAAAGTCATGCCTGACATACCCAGCGGAACTTTATGTTTAAAGGCTTAGACCAGTTATCTTATATCTGAGATGAACCGCGCCGTGGTTTCCAGATCAGGCAGTTCTCCATATAGTTTTTGTCCTATAGGAAGGTTTTTGGGCCAGGGTTTTGTTCCAGCTTCTCGATAGAGTATGCAGCTTTAAAGGACGTGTTTAACTCTGGTGATGCCCCGTAAATGCAAGTTTTCCGTCAAGTGGTCTCATTCTGTTGTGTCCGGTTCAGAAGCGAAAAATTTTGCATTGGTTTTGTCGGGATAGCTTATAATAGGCTTTGTGTTCCTTGTAATTGTCTATTGTCATTATTTTTTTTCTTTTCTTCTGGGTAGAAATCAATTTTCATTTCTCTGCTCATTCTCCCATCTTTTGCCCGTATGACCTATTTTTCAATACCTTCTAATTCAATGAAGTATTGAAGAACGGTTTCCTTCTGTTGATGTTTTGATTTACAAGAGCTGTCCTGGGTTGATTTATATAGGAAGTATCATAATTTTTTGAATGACTGTTTTGGCATCGGTCATTAAGATGATTTGGCTATGTTGTGTACTTGGGTAGTTTACAGTTCATAATGAAAGTACAGAGATTCGATTTTACAGGACTCGACAATTTTTCTTTAGTTAGGCAGCCCGTGATATGCTTGTCAAAAAATGTATATAGCCCCAGGGACGAAAAACAGTGGTTACCACTGTCCTAAGTAATAACAATTAACTTAAAGGTTCTATTCAGTGTCAACACCTCGCCCCACTTTGTTAACGAAGAATGAACGCCGTGCTATTGACTGGGGTCAGACAAGTATTGTCCATCGTAAGACCCTGCACTAGCTTTAAGTGACCCTTCTGTCTCTCCTAGTGGACATCTATTGCACGTGACCTCAAGGACGTGGGAAAACTGAACGTCACGTTGACGCTGTGACCGGAGAATGAGAGAAATGACCATAAGAACTGACATAACACAGGCACTGGACAGATAACAATATTCATTCCTTAAAAATAAGCGACAGCAAAAAGAAACAAAACAAAGACAAAAAACACAAACTCAAAGTCTTATCATCGATAATACAAGAGGAAACTGAACACTACATAGTTCCATTACATTTGTATATAATGGTTGCCATGATATGAAGATTTCTTACAAAGGCTGCAGGATTCAGATTTTGAAACAAAAATGAAATCTACTCTCGACAACTGACGTATAGGGCGAAAAGAGAACTTAACCAACCATCGGCAAATAACGTTTTTTTGTTGATGTTTTTTTTTTATTTTTGCGCTGGATATGGCAAAATATGTCATTTACAGCTAGGACTTCGTAGCAACATGAAATACAACAGTCCTCGTAATCTTCAAAATCGACGAAAAGCCGTGTTACAAAAAAAAAAAAAAAAACAGCAATCATTTTTTTTTTAAGTAGAGGTAAAAAGTACCGGTATATGAGCCTTGACGAACACATATAGAAAAGATGAATAAATAAATGATAATTGAAATGAAATAGCTTAATCAGTTATAATCGCTAATCGTTGAAACTTTTATGTGTAACTTCATTGAAGGAAGTAAAGTTGTAACGTGAATGGAATATGAAACTTTCAATCTGCAGGAACAAACTGAAACGTAAATTGTGGAAGTGTGCCAAAATCGATGTAGAACTCGAGTCTTGTGTTCAATAATTTAGAGCAAACTTTAGAATTGGTGTTGTTGTTTTATTGTTTTCAAAAGCCATGATCCGAAACGAAATAGACATGTGGATAGTTTGTTGATATTTTTACAAAGCTTTTATCAACTGACACTGTCTACAACAAATTTCGAACACGTTATTTCACCTACTTTCCGTTTTCGAATCAAGTGGAAACTTTGCACAATTATTTATTGTGCCTAACAAAACATAAACCAATGTTTAAAAAAATAATAATTACTAATCAATTAGACAATTAATTATTGGTATTTAATTTTTGTGTTTCATATCTATAAAGGGAAATAAATTCAACAAACTTATATCAACAGTTGTAAGTGTGGAGTTATTCCTTTTATAAGCTTTGTTTTCAAGTATTTTTATTTTGTTTGTGTATGTTTGTATAATATATGTTTGTATAGCATCGTAAAAAATGTGATTACAAGCTTACAACATTGATGGTGTGTTGATGTCACTCTAAACTTTTAGTAAACTGATATAATTAAAATGACATTTAAAGTTGTTGTTTTTTTATCTTTAAGGTGGGAAGTGTGGTCGAGAGGCTAAGAGGCGCTTGAACTTGGCTTGGCTTGGCTACCTAGAAGGGGGCTCGAGGTTCGACACCCGACTCGGGCAGAGTTGTGTTAACTGAGCGCCTAAAGGCAGCACGGAAAACCAACTCCTAGATACCCCCTCCCCCCACTGGTTCACAAATGAGATTGGACCAAAGCGCTCTGAGCATGCTATAAGCATGAAGGTAGCGCTATATAAAAGCAATAATAATAATAATAATAATAAGTGAGTTACATTACTAAGGTTCCTAGAACTGTGTGCTATTCTAACAATGTTTGCTCCAATCATATACGGATTAGTAATGCACAATTTAAAAAAAATTCTTCACGGATAATAGAGATTTATTACTATTATTATTAGTAGTATGTGTCACTCGACCATAATAAAGCCTTATATAAGACTTTCTTATTAGTTAATTGCAGTTCAAATAGCAAAACAATACAAAATTTCTTGTTACAAAAAAATATCTACAATAAAGCAATCTTTTTTTAGCGAGCTGAAAGTACCCCCCCCCCTTTTTTTTTTCTGAAAACGCTTTAAAGATCAGCTTTGAAGCCAGCTTGCTTCATTTGACATCTGGACTTCTGCCTTAAGGGCAAGACTGCTGGGGATTTCCTACAAAGTCCGCGGGTCGCGGAATACAAATGAGAGCGATAGGGAAATCTACCGCTACGGAAAAATTACCTAAACCGATCACTGGCAGACAACCGTTATATCTGCGCTGGATTAACCGAAATATGCACATCTCAATTAGGACTGCGTTTCCAAGTGAAGTACTTCTCCTTCGGACTAGAAGATGAGCCTTACTGACGTCACGACATGCGACGTGGCAAAGAGCTATAGGTCTAAACTGCCCACAGGTTACACCGTCTGAATATTAAGTATTCAGGCCTTTTATAACGATTGGTCTCGCCTTAGCCGCATCCCATTTCACAGCATTATTTCATAGCTCTATATCACAGTATAGCATTACGTATTGGAGTGAGACAGAGCTTCAACATATAATGAGCAAGGTCAAAATATTTTTTTTTTGCAATCCCTAGTACACAACGGGATCTGAACTTAAAACCCTCGTTCCGGGAGCGTCCTGTTTGTATTTTAAACAATTTATATTAGCAAGAGAATGCTGTGATGGGTTCTTCTTGTTCAGTCAACGGAAAGTTTTATTACTTCATCGCCAGAGATCCACATCCTTATTGAGTTTTTGGACAAATTTATTAGAAATATATGTACGGTATGCCTAGTCTGTAAAAGAACCTAATATAGGGGGCTACTCATTAATTTACCATCATCGAGGCGTTTCCACTCTTCCTAAATAAAAAATATTTATCTTTATTAACTATAGTTTGGTTAAAACAAAGTTTTTAAAAAATGCTATTACGCAACCAAATCAGTTGAAAGATATAGGCCTTTATCTGAAAGATATCAATCTAATGACAATGCTGCTAGCTGCTAAAAGAATTTTTTTTTTAAATATTAAAAAGTGAAGCTGTGGTTTCCTTCTAATTGTCTTGATTTTGTCAAATATTTAAAATGGTCACTGGTCAAAGTGAAAATTAGCTTTTTGATATTAGAACTACAGTTACTGTAATAACACATTGAAATCACTCAGACAATAAAGAGGGAAATACAGCAATATAAGCAGGATGTTCTTAACATTCATGGTAAAGTTATGGCATTCGTATTGTAAAGCCTTACCTGGCTGGAGTTGGTGACTACGCCTCTGGAAATGTCTTCAGCCATCACAGACATAGTAGGTGCTGGACAACGATGGCCTCACTTCAGCCCAGGAAAGTGGACTCAATGCAAAGTTTTAAATGTACATCCATTATCTTGATCATCCCGGAGTGCGTGCTTTGAGGTTAGGGACTTATGTGAAAGCCATCGTCCCAAAGAAAGTTAACCTGATCAATCTGTGCGCTCCATGTAGGTCTGTTTGGGAACATGCCATTGTTCTAAATTTTTTTATTGCGTCTGTTATTCAGGAAACTCAACGGAACGTGACATTGAATTTAAAATATATGTTTTGTTTCATAACAATAGTTCCGTTTTAAATTTTGAAATTTCCACCAATCTCGTCTGCTAGATCATTGTGCTTTAACTGTCCTTTTAAAAAACATAACTTCCCTTGTGATCGTTGGTCTATAATAATACCAGTCACGCTTGACTTCTGTTACTTGATTCCAGCTCCTGGCAAAGATCGATAACTGGTATACCTGTAAGGTAAATGGCAATAAATTAGATCAATTTCTATATGTCTGTGCCATGGAAAATTTCGATGACACGATCATTATTCGAGAGTACGCCTGCTAGTATTTATTATTAGTCTTCGTTCTGTCGTTATTGACCCCCCCCCACTCACACCTTTTACACATACACACACACACAATCTACACCTGATATAAACTTAAATAGCATTATTTAAATATTTAAAAGGTATTGGAGAGTTTCGCTCATCGCCGAAACAGCACTCTGGATAGCTAATAGAGTTTCAATGATAATGATCTACATAAAGAATCGAGTTGTATCCCAACGTGCACCAGGGTTAGGGCCTTGCTTTGTATCAAATCTACTTATTACTGCTGAAAGGTGGTCGGCGTAACAGAGGTGCCCCACGGAAACGCTTTAAAGACCAGCTTAGGCAGAGGACCTAGTTGCGCGTGGCTTCAGAACGAGACAGCTAGAGGTCAATTACAAAGGCCGCGGGATACACATTTGAGACCAAATGAAAATCCGCTGCCAAAGACAGACGTAGACTGCGAAAAGAAAATATAAATCGACAACCGCCGGACAATAACTATGCCAGCAGTGAATGTGGCAAAATATGTAGGTCAATGCTGGGGCTGCGTAGCCAAGGAAAATGCTGCAATCCTCATTGATCTAGTTAGTTTCAATTTGTTTTAAATATGTCTTAAAGTGAAAGTCAAATGCCACTCCTAATATGTAATTATAGTGTAGAAGGGCATTAGAAAAAATGATTGAGCAATTTTAAAAAATGCACTGGAATTATCAAACGCCATTGAAAAAAAAACAATAAATATATCAACAGCTTGCCAAGAAGAGAAAGAATTATATTTATAGAATTTTATGTATGAAGAGCTCCCATTGTCAACTATTACTAACACAGGTGAGTGTAGACTAAATGCAAGAATTAAATCATTTCTCGTTAAAACGGGGAGGTCATGGATTAAAAAAAAAAAACTCATCGGCTTTAACATCTGATCAACAGCAGGAGTATCGACCACCCAATTCCACTAAAAAAACGATTTGCTTATGATTTTTTTAAACGTACAGATGTAACGAGCGCTTTATTTTTTTTTTTCGCTTGGACCCATTATGTAGCAGAACATGCACATTTTTAAGAGCTATTAGTCACTTGAATGAGTAAATCAGGGAACGAAAAGGAGCAACATATAGCTAGGAAATATTGGGTGAGTCAAGCTATGAGAAGTAATGAATAGCATACCGACTTACCACGCCAAGCCTACCTATTATTAGTTCTTTATTATGCTATTTATAGCACATCCTATAATGTGCAACATTTTAACCAATAAATAAATACTTAAAACCTTTGTTAAATTTTTAAAAATTTCTTTACAACATCTGTCTGGACATCTTAAAGTAGGAATAAGTAATTATTAACAAAAGTGTTAACAGTTTAGATTATATAATAATCGTCCTTATCACGAGATCCTCCAAAATAGCAAAGAACGTTCTACAAGTAACAGTACCTGGAAGAAGAAGGATAAGCAGAGGCTTTAAAAGATAATATAACTCCAGCAAAAGACTGAGAGGAATGGAGGTAGACGGTCGACAGATCATGTGTGGTGACCTAACGGTCCAACAAAGAACTAAGAGGCAGATGAAAACAATTTTAACATCACGGGAGAGAGGTCTGTGTGTATGTCAAGGCATTGTTGCTCTTTTTTATCCTCTTATATATTACAGAATTTACTTTAAAAAAAAAGAAGATAATTACGCCCTACGCATGTCATGTGTCAATCTACTGATCTATCAATGACTTAAAACTCTGCTAAAACGTTGACTTTCCTAGCTGATTCAGGCAGCCCATTCCGTCCTCTATTGGCACTAGAAAAGAAAGAGTACTTGTATGAATTAGTTCTAGCGTATGGAATAAGAAATGTGCCTCTATCTTTGTAGCTTTCTGATTATTTCATTAGGTTTTGTTTTTCTATTTGTAAATTATGGTTTAGTGTTTTATGTATTATAGCTACTTTACGTTTTATTCATCTGTCCTGAAGTTTAGTGATTTTACTAATGGCATTACTGTAATCACATGTGAATATTCGTTAGCTAGGTTTATTTTGGACACAAAGTGGTTGGTTTAAAACGGAGCATGCTACATTAGCTGTTGCTTTTGTCATAAAAGGATCAAAGACACTAATTGGAATTAATAAACATTTACATTGATATTGTGTTTTTTCACTTATCGCTAATTGCCAAGTGTATAAATTAATTAGGTCTGTCAATGGAGACATCAAATATTGTTGTGAAACTTGATACCCACTCACGCCTACAATATCGTTACTAGGACCAAGTCTTAAACTAAGTTCCGGACTATATTAAACGTTCCCTAGTCTCTTACAAAACTCAACAAAAACCATTTGATTACGTTACATTTCCTGGTCTGAGCGGCACTAGCAGCGGAAATATCCGATGATTCTAAGGCCGCCCTAATGAGGTCGCCCGTTTATTTTCAGAAGGATTTTCTGTCGTTTAATCTGATAAAGTCTATGATGGACAATGGGATCGCCGCTGCGGTGAATGGGAACAGACCACGAAGTAGCCAGGGCACTTCAATGCCACTTGACGATATACTGTTTGGTGAACCAAATAAGTCGCAACACGATCTGGCTCTTATAGATCGTTACTTAGTCAATGAACATGAGGGGGCACGGGGGGGGGGGGAGTGGACCAACGACTTGAAAAGCTGCTTAACAATAAGAGTGGGAATCAGTAAATGTCATGAGTTACCTCCCATTTTCTCAGGGAGACGACAGACATTCCAGAAGAGCTTCATACTTCTATAATACGGCTTATCAAAATATCAACTATGTATTTTATAAGAAACGGTACATAATAAAACAAGCGTTGGTCTTTTTTTTTTTTTTTTTTGTACAACAAAACGTTATAGCATGTTTCTGGAACCAAGAGCTTATCAGGGTCGGATTTAAGTTATTAAATGCGTTGGGTAGGACTTTTTACTTATTTATGTAGAGGACCTTAGTGAGTCTTGTGGATATACATTTTGGTTTACTGTAGTTATAATGTTTTGTTTGGTGTAATGCACAAATTGTAAGACAAATTTCCTTATGGATAATAAAGATTTTTATTATTTATTAAAATGCTCAAAATCTATTGTAAGAGAATGGTACTCAAGCGCTCAATTTCCTTCTTTTTATATAGAGTATGCATAATAGATAACAATTTTTAGAGTGTTTTTTTTTTGTTGTTGTTGTTGATGTTTCTGAAGACCCTCCTCTGAGGATAAGACTATTGAGAGACTGAACAGAGTAAATTCGGACCTCTAGTTTGAATTTTAGTCCTTATTGTTATGGACTGTGTGTGTGTGTGTTTCTATGGTTACGGTGGGAAAAGATTAGCAATCGGCTGATAGGCTTTTTAGGCTGAATAATGCAAGAATTAGCGGCATTGTCATCTGTGGTCTTATTTTATCTTATGAAATACAGACGTTACTTCAACAACAAAAAAAAAAAAGCCTATTTCGTCCTACGCGTGTTCATAGGAGAATCAAGTCATGCATATTTAGCGGTGTCTTAAAGGCAGAACAAATGACTCCAGAGTGAAAAGACGTGTTTTTATAGTGAGTTAGATTGTGTTCAAAATTACAATTTGATATTATGACTTGAGTCCACTACGTTTATCTCATTTTGTCTCAATTTGATTTTGTCTGTATTGTAATAAACGTTCTATTCTATTAGTATTGTTCACAAAGAAGTTATTCAAGTTATTTGAAGTTTTCAAGTTAAAATATATTACGCATTACAGCAGTTTGGTGTTACACGTAAACAAAAATTATCACATATTGTCTTGTGTCGCGATTGTTAAGAAATCATTAAATGAATTCAATTCAGAGTTTTGAATAAATATAAATACTGTTGTTTAGAAAGCTTTTTTCTTGATTACTATGTCATTGGGAACAAGGTAAATGATTTATACATAAGGGGATTTACGTATAAGCTACAAAGTATATAGCTAAAGATGTATTATTTTACTATTTATATACTTCATTGTAGGCCTATATCAGTTTAACCCTAAAGGTAAACGAAATTAATATTTGGATTTTATATAAAATATCTAGACTTAAATAGGGCCCCATAGATCAAATAGATTTAGGCCTTATCAAATCTAAATCCAAACCCGGATTTATGGCATAATTATATCAGAAATAAAGTAAACACTTACTTTATTACAAGTTGGTGCTATGCTGGTGAATATCCTAGAATCGAGTTTCTTGAAGATTTATGTTAAAGAAAAAAATTAAATGCTGCATAGGTAGATCTATGATTTACACTAGGAATGAAACATTCAGCACATACGTTGCCTAATAACAACTTTGTTAACTTCCACATAGGAGAGCTCACATTTTTTTAAAGGCATGAACGTCAAAGGGGACACACAAAAACACTACCAAGCCGAAATCAATAGCCGAATAGAGCGGTTTACTGGCACCAATCAATCAATACGAATCGATCGGCTTACATTGGGACAAACTTACGGAATAAATGTCTAATTCACAGGAATACTGAGAGGTGGGGAAGGAGAGGAGGAGGTTGGGTATCAGGGCAGAAATCTCTTTGTTTGTTGGATTCGTTTGGGATGGGGGGGGGGGGGGGTTACACCGTGTGTGTGAGGAAAGGGGGAGGGTTACTTTTATTTATTCAATGGCCTTTAAATGTCATTGTCTATATTGAGTTTGCACAAATGTATGCTCGATAAAAGTCAACTTCTGAGGTACTTGCCAAGTGCGAATGATGACAACTCCTATTATAATATGCATGTTTTAGGCCTAAAGACTCTCTTCCTAACGTCTTTCCCACATTTCGTTATTTTTACACAGGCTATGTAACAAGTCATAGCGTTAGACATGTAAGTCATCCTTCAAAGTACAGTGGCCGTCCGAGGAAATGCTGGATGGACAATGTAAAAGAATGGACCGGCACCTCTCTCTTGATATCCTGCTAAGCAGTAGCGTTGGGAGATTTTATTGTCACCAACTTCGAAAACTAAATGAGTGGTCATAAACAAGGACTTGTTACTCAATATTTTCTCAGTATACCAATTGCCATTTAAGCTTACATTTTTATTTCGAAATATCGTTTTGTTTCTTTAGACAGCCAAGTCTTAGAGGCTATCATTGTTTAACGTTCACAATAAAAAACACATAAGTAGAAGCAACCAATCCTAATCGTTTCGTCATCTAATTTGATTTTATTTGGAAAATGAGTAGTGATAAAGTTTGAACTATTATTTGCATTATGAAAAATGGTATTTGAAAACTACATTTGTAGTAACAATAATGGAACTTTTGACTAATTGATTATTTAATGAAAATAATCAGTGCTTTTTTTTTTACCGTCACATGACATCGTACGGCGTACTTCACTTTTTTCAATGTGGGTAAAAAATATCTATTTTCTTGAATTTTAGCGTTTATTATTAATTTATTAATAGTTTCAAAATTAGGCAATCCATTTATTTTTTTTTTATAAAAAAGCACTGAAAATAACTAAACAATTTTACGGTGTATTCTCGACTGTCGCTGGTGATACGTTCTAAGACCGCACGCAAAGGTCAGATTTTCGCAGTAAGCTGTTTAATTTCATAAACGTATACTATTTTTCGGATATAAACAGTATCACCAGTTGATGTGCTTGTACTGTTATTTCGGCAAATCAGCTTCCAGCAAGTTTGACGATGACATATTAAGTTTTCTTTTTTGAATTGGCTACTGTGTGAACGTGTTGAAAAAACAAAACAAAAAAAAAACGCGGGAGTATTTTTAGCATTTAGTATTTTCCCCTGAAAGGGGAAAAAAGCTATTAGTGTTGTGTGGAATGTCTGTCTGTCCATCCGTTGCGTTTAAATCTCGTAAACTAGAAAAGTTAGTGAAAATCCGACATCATAATATTTAAGACCATTCAAAAGTTCTGATGCAACGGCTACTTTTTTTTTCTAAAAACCGAAAAATCTAATTTTTAAATCACATGTGCAAGCAGTTTCTTTCAGAAAAATACATCACTTTTACAACTATTTATTATTAATGTCAACAAACACCGAAAGCTCTGTAATATAGGAGATAATTAATTACCCGTTTTTAAACAGGTTTCTATGCAAACGTTTTTTTTTTTCATTTGTTTTTTATATTTGTATTGCTAAGTTAAGTAAGTTTTGTTATAATACTACAATTACACAGAAAAAAATCTATTTAGTATGCATATAAGTTGGGCATAATTTAAAACAACAATTAATAAGTAGTTTTTCATATCACGTGTTATAATGTGGTAAAGTAATAAATAAACTTCACTGGGGCTTTACACAAAATCTGTCAACCTTCTTTCTCCATTATACTCTGTCATTTATTTGTCATTGATAGAAAGAATTTCATTCTGATGTTCTTTCTGAAAATATTGAAACCTCCCTTTTTACCTGTCTGGGTGGACCACTTTGGGGGTAGATTTTGAGTTTGTGTTTCCACACAAACTGTCTTTGTAACCTTTTTTTTATAAATTATTTTTTAAAAAAACGTGATACAGCCTTTCCACAAAGTCGGGTCTTCGAAAGTGAATGGACCACTGTAACTCCTATAGAACACATTATCTTTAAAGAACATCCCATTGGCTTCAATTAGCAGAGTGAGAGAGGCGACATACTATTAGTAGTGGCGATTGTTTTTTTTATTTGCATCCGTTGATGCAGAACAATTAAAATACAGTATATAATGTATTTCAGAGGCCAATAGTAAACCAGCAGTACCCTACGTAATGTTCTATGTTTTGTTACAAAAATAAGGCCCACAGCTTTGAGGCGAACATACTGTATTGTTATTGTTGCAGCATTAGAGAAGGATTAGCCCATTAGCGAGATGTGGTACGATATATATATATATATATATATATATATATATATATATATATATAGTCTACCTTTACGGCTAGGGGCCCCGCACATGACGCGCACTGCTAAGGCCGCCCCCTGCTGCTAAGAACAGCTGCTGGCCAGGAAAAAAATGGAGAGATTTGGTTACGTGAATGGGTTGGTAGACATATGACGCGACAGTTTCTGCGTACTAGGCTGATCCGCCATCTTGTCTGTAAGATTACATTGGTTACCTTACTCTGACTATTGACGAGTTAGATCTAGAACTAATACAATCGGGTTTAAGTTTCCAAAACATAATCTCTAAATTTCCAGTGCATTAAAACAAAATGTCTAGCTACTGTTGAATAAAAGGGTGCTCAGATACTTCAGTAAACAAAAAAAGAATGAGTTTTTTTAAGCAATTTACGAGGCTCTAGTCTATAAGTCTACTAGACTAGGGCTAGGCTGGCGTTGAAACGATTACTTCCAAAAGACTTCTCAATCAACAGAAAAGAATTTAATCTACCCCAAAATATGTTGAATAATGAAGGGAAACCTTGGCTTTAAGTTTGGGGAAATCATTTTAAAAAGTTAAATCTAATCTATATATAGAGAGAGTAGAGTATACTTGTCAATCTAGAGCTGAGTCTATCACGACAATCACGTCTATCATACACTACACTATGACTATGATACGAGTATTAGTATTATGTGTGTAGATCTGGTTTATTTATATCGACTCAAGCTCTAGACTAGAACCATGATGCATGTATAGATTTGTATTAATTATTAGATCTAGATCTAGCTCTAGATTCATGATACGTGTAGACTAATGTCACTATCATACAGCTGTAAGTCTAGATCTACACTGTGCGACTGTGGAGACACTTCCTAAATATAAATATAAATCTAAGTTCTAAATTACAACTTGTATTTGTTCTACATGTTACTTTATAGTTTGTTTTTTTTTAAATTACTATTTAGATCAGTAGATCTACTAAATGTAACCCTAGTAGTATATACTTATATAGATTTACCTATAAATCTACTTTTGACCTACACCGGGGCCATGGGGAAAGTGATACACTATTGTTGGAGCATAGTGATATGAAATCTAATCATTTTACTACTAGAAAGAATATAGTATATCTAGTGTTCCAGACTAACATAGGTTTCACCAGTCACAGGAGGAAGCACAAAAGCCCAGTGCAACGCCCTCAGCCATGATGATGGACAAACTATTTATATAGTATTATCTAGTTAATATAGATCTATATATCTACTAGATATAATTAAATCCACTTAATTGTATTGTAAAGTGTTTTACATTTAGGAAGTTGCTTCCTAGTCCAAATCTTCCGCAGGGAATGGGAATGGGCAGGGTTTGAACCTGGAACCATTGGCAAGTCTATCTCGCCAAATGTATGACCAGACAGACATCTTGATTTGAATTAAAAACTGAGGTACTTTATATATCTTTTTTTTTTTTTACAATAGATCTAGTTCTTGACATCCATTGTCATGCAAACAGTTACCGGTACATAGAACAGGATTTTGATCTAGAAATATAATGGTTTATTTGAATAAACAAGTTAACCTTTAAGACCTTACAATCTATAAGTCAGATGAAGTAAAGGTCACCTGTTTCTGTGGACCACGGATAATGAGGAAGTCTTGACCAGCACAATAACAAACTGCCTTACTTTTCCACAACTAATGTCAGATACCAATTATCAGAGGTATCCTAAAGATCCCGAAATTCCAAATAACAATCTTCACCAAGAATAGAAACTGGGACTCTAGTTAGTGGAACCTCTTTTGAATGAATAGATCTACAAATTTCATATTAATAGATAACATAATAATAATGAATATACAAAACAATGTTTTAATTCATCTTTTATTTCCACAAATAAATGAATGCATTACCAGTATATGATTTGAATAAATAAAATAATTTTCATTGTGAGACCTAGCAGCATTAAAGCACAGGCATAAACCTATTCTTACAACAACACAGTAAAATATCTGAATGGAATATCACCTCAAGGTGTTGTCTCATTAATTCCTTTGAATTTTTATTTTTAGAAGTGATATTGTTCACTAGAGAATCAAATTTAACCTTTTTTGTTTTTTGATGCGGTGAAGTCAATCTCAGAAACCTTCTAGTTGGTAAACTTTTTAAAGCTTTGATGGATTCATCCAGTAAGATGACATGACAGTAACTGTCTTACTCTCTTTTAGTCTAGTGTTGGCTTCCAGCATAAATAAAGTGGCTGCCACATGAGTGCAGGACTCGCAAGTCCAGCTGTACAAGAGCAGTGGGCTGATAGAATAATATCATCTTGACTTATTACTATCCAGGGCTGCAATACCTTTTCTGCTAGAGTGAAGAACCTATTAAAAAAAAATAATAATAATTAAATACCTGTACTTATCAAAACATTGGTCTCATATACCTGTAAATACCTTTGAATATCAAGATATATCGAGTATGATAGAACAATATTTATAACTTACCTTTGCTAGCAAAACAGTATTTGGGCAGTTTGTGTGGTTTATAACCCATAACATGTTGAACCCAACCATCTAGGAACTGGTTGTAAGATGCTAACCTCTTGCAAGCCTGTAGAAATCAAGTAAAAATAGCATTAGCATTTTAATAACAGGTGTAGAGCTCTTATAATATAAAATAATTGGATGGATTTCGAAGCGTCCTAAAAATATAGAAATTCATAATCCTAGTCTACACCAAAAATTCAATCGAGACTAGTCAAACGATTCAGCCACAACCGCCAAAAGGTTGCAAACAAAACCATTATCAGATCAAGGACCATTGGATTAATCAACAAGTTACTACACCTGATGAGCCTAGTCCTAGAATAACTAAAAAAAAAAAAGGTCTTCTACATCAAGATATATATATATATATATA